>CM034152.1:535424127-535467435 GCA_019776745.2 Taxus chinensis
GGCAGGGCTGTACCTCGAGAAGATTAGGATCTTCTCGAAGTTACAACAGCAGGTGACTTAATGGCCGACACCCCGTGGCATTGATCGTTAAGATTTACACTTGATTTCGCAGCACGAACTACCCTGGGACGATTAAGAACGTGGCATGTTATAAAGGGCTGCCTCGGAGATTTGGGGTATCATACACACTGGTCTTGAACTGCATGCTGAACCATATGTCATCATATCCCTAATCCTCGTGGGCATCCATATAACATTAATCACCTTGTTAATTTGCCTCCGAGTGATTCAGTTGTGTGAAAGGAAGGACTGACATTAGTCCGTATAAGACATTCTATATAGACTATGAATGGTGGGTGAAGACGTATTCCAGATTGACGAGTATGCTGTTAAGGAATACGAGACATGAACGTATGTTTCAAATCTTTGGCCAACGTATCGCAAGCTGCTGATTGCGTTGTCATAATTCACCTAGTCTAAGGGATGAGATTGCCGATGAATAATGGTAACAGTTATTCAGTTAGATCCTTGGACAGAGCATTCTGAATCCCAGATTAGGGAAGAGAACCGCAAGAGTGTGTGTTAAATAAAAACACTAACTCTTTTTACTCATGAATAGATCGGTGGATTACCGAGTCATGGAATGAATAGATCGAGGTATTCCGAGTCATTACAGCTGCATATGGTTGTCTGTTATATAAATGTTATTTGAATTGTGAGTTCTAAATTATGTATTTAGAACCAGTATGCAATTATCAAAAAAAAAAATTGACTTGTTCTATTGACTAAAATGAGGATGTTACACCCTAACCCTAAACTAACCTAATTAAGACCTATAACTTGGTCTACATCCACAACCATGACTAATTACTCCTCACCCACACCAAAACCAACCTAACAATGACTTGACCAAGCCCACAACTAATCCCTCAAGAGAAAAGGAGGGAAAGTTGGCTATTTTACTAAAAATAGCCCACTTTGACTTAACCGACATCGGTTCTTACTCGACCGCCATCGGTTACGTAACCGCCATTGGTTCCCTATAAATGATCTCCCCCAACCAAAAACAAAGGATCAGAATTCATTTAAAAGATCTAGAATTCACTTGGCAGAGCAGAGACAAGTGAAGAAAAGAGAAGCATTTGTAGACAAGGACATCGAGCCCAAGACTGCAATGGAATAACTAGAGCAAAACGACATTCATCTAAGCATTAGGAGAGAAGATAGCTCGTCTTTGACTATCAGATCATCCCACCTGAGCCCTGCCTTCGTCATCACAGTCCTTGGACCTGTATCTTCATCAGGAACTAGTAAGCAGTGTCTTGTATGTTCTTTTAATAACATTTCTTGAACTTCTGAATCATAGTAATTATAAGTCTACTCCTAGATCTACTACCCAGTAACACCCTACATCTAACTGTCATTCCTCTATCCTTACATTTCCCCAAGAACAGCCTCCATACTCTCTAAGTCTTCTCCATCACCCCATTGCTTATCCCTAATCATTTACCATCCTTATAAACACCATAACCACCTTATAGCCAACCTTCATTAAAAACCCCTAAATCCCTGCCCCTACCGATATCTGTTATCAGCAACCGGTACCGGTGTATAACCACAGTCGGTTGTACAGTGACCGGCATCGGTCACTGTGACTCAAACCAAAACTAGCCTTTCCTCTATTGCTTTTAACGAGGTAATTCAATTGTAATTTGGCAATAACTTCTTTGTTAGAATTTGTGTTAATTTGTATTAAGAGGGGAACTGACCACCTTCGAAAGGAAGTTTAATATTTCTTGGGCCCAAGGTAGTTCCCTCATTTATTGTCTAATTAAAATCTGGTGGTCTTGTATTCTTACTTGCAGGTAGTCCTTCCTAGACAAAAAGGAGTTCTCCGCAATCGATCTGATCTCTTTCTACGGTACGCGCGCACCCTCCCAACATTCAACAGGTATTCCTCCTAGCCCTAACCCTTATCTGTTTCTCAAGAGAATGAAAGGATAGAAGCAACTCTATTCTAAGAACTGAAACATTCTGAGTGAAACAAGGGGTAACTGGCGTCGGTCAAGGATGGATTTCCTAGGCTTACTAAACTAGGGAGATCCTCTTGATTTCCTGAGATATTGTGTCGTTAACCCACAGATTAGACTGGGAGCCTCTTGTGAGCATATGGGAATGTGGTTAGATGGGATGTAGGTATTTATTTTTAGGGTTTGGGTAAGTATTAATTAGTTATGGCAAATTACTAAGAATAGGTCTTAGGTTGAGTTGGCTTGGTGAGATGTCTAAAGTGAACTGCACATGTGTGGATATTATTGAATAAGATATTTAATAATAACTATAGTGAGGTATATATGCACTTAATTTAATTAAATAAATATAGTGGGGGAAAGGGCAATTCTGACTAGGTGAATGTGATGAAGGGTGCATATTTGTCGAGAGACCAAAGGGGAGTGTGACCTAATTTTAGTGTCTATATTTTGCCCCTTTTTTTGCGTAGCTTGTATTGGTAAGCAACGATAACAAAAATAAGATGTTGTTACCCCCTGTGTGGGTGAAGGTGATCCCCCTCAAACTAGGAACTGATGAGGAAACAAGCAAAATCGGTGAGTGGTTTGATAAAAAGGTAAATGCAAGGAAAAATAAGTTGGGCTTAGGGGAAAAAAGGGGTAAAAGGTCTACTCGGGCCATTCTAGGTAATGAGTCTGGGTCAAAGGTAACAACATTCAAACGTACACACACGTATAAACTACAACACGCTACCGGGTTGAAGAGCAGGAAAAATATACATCATCTAAGGTTGAGAGGTTTATCCAAACAAGGTTGAAGTAATTTCAGTATCCAAGGTTTGGTCAGGAACACAATGCATGTTAGGTGCAGGAACGTATAGGTATGTTCCGGTACACCAAAGGTAGGGTCAAGATAAATGGTCATGGAAATAGGCTAGGTAGGGTCACCAGGTAAATCAACATAGGTAACAGTGCCGCAAGGTATAGCGAACACATGAGGTCAAGGGTCACTAGCGATGGTCCAGGTCTAAATATCGAGGTCACAGTGTAGGTAGGGTCAAGGTAGGGGTAAAAGAATGAGTCCCCAAAGGAGGAATTTTTAGAGGTAGCAAAGGAGGAGGTCATAAAAGGTAAGATAAATGGGTTGGGAAATGGATCAGGGTGAGGGGTGGGGTAAAAGGGGATTTAATTGAGGAAAATGTGCAAGTGAGGATGATTGATGGTAGTCATGGAAAACTGACGTCGGTTTAGGAAAACTGATGACGGTGAGGTAGGGCACGAGACCGATTTCGGTTAGTGGTAACCGACATCGGTTAGGTCAGGTTGGTTATAAAAACAAAAAATCCACATTTTGATTATTCATTTGTTATTTTTGAAGTGAGAAAATGATAAAAAGGAGAGAAAAGAGATAAAAGTGTCTGAAGGAAATGGGACAGTGAACTGGTAGTGTGATTAGACAAGGGTTGGGTTGGTGAGTAGTGGGTCCATGGGATCAAGATGAGAGATTTGATTGGGTAGAGGTTATGAGTATTTATTCAGGTATGGCAGAGGTTAAAGAGGGATCAGGCGGGCCACTGGCACAGTGGCCAGACATGCCACTGAGACAGTGGCAACGCAACGAAGTAGGCACCCAATGCGGCATTGTTGATTAGATATATTAGGAGCTTAGAGTATGGTTATTTAAGGTTTATGTGGGTGGGTAAAAACAAAATTTGGGTATGGGGGGATAATGGGAAAAAAGAGGGAGGGGAAGGGTGGTAAATGGTATAGGTGGGGTGGGTAGAGGTCCAGGGGTAGTCTAGGTCATTGTAGGTGGGGTAAAAGGGAAAGCGGGGTGATTTTTAGAAAATGGGGGTTTTGGGAAGTCGTGGGTTTTCCCGTGACAGTGACCGGCGTCAGTCAACTGTGGCCGACATCGGTTGGGTAGAATCGGTGTCGGTCACCAAATAGGTGACTGATCCTGGTTACGTGGTAACTGTGGTTGGCAAAGGTTAACCGGTATCGATCACCAAATAGGTGACCGATGTCAGTTTGAGGGTGACTGGAGTCAGTTAGGATGAACTGGCACTGGTCGGGATTTGAGGCACAAGGTTCCAAAAGTGATGTGGGCTAGGTAGTTGAAATGGGTAGAGTGAAAATAGGGTGGAGGGTAATGATAATTGGTGAATATGGTTATGGTAAATGTAGATTAATGTTGTGCTTTAATTGGATGTAGGGGAGATTGCAGTTACATATGCGGGATAGGGTTCTACCTCTACTGATGACATTGCATGGCATAGTGACCCCTTCAAAGCTCTAGCATATGGAGGTAGTGGGATTGAGTGGGATTTTTTTCTATTGACATGTTGTTCGGCAGCCCAGCTTGATGGGCACACTCATCAATAGATGGGATCCCATGACCACCATGTTCCACCTTTTGACGGGTGAGATGACTATCACTATGGAGGACGTGTTCCAAATTTTGCGACTACCCATATTAGGTGCTTATGTGTATTCCATATCCTCCAAGGCCTCATAAGAGTTGATTGGGACTGTATTTGGTGAGGGGGATGCTGATTTGAGATTCCATAGCGCCAGTTTGAGCTATGGAGAGATGTACGTATCCCGTCCGGATTAGATGAGGCTAGTGGTTTTGTTGATGGAGGCAGTGTGCTACTATGCACTGCTAGAGGTAGAGGGTGGATGCTTTCCCTCATCACTGATGGGTATACTCCACGATATGATGGTGCATGAGACACGCTTTTCCTGGTCACCAACATTCCTAGTGCAGCTATACAAAGAGATGTGGGGATATGGGTGGTTAGGCAAGTTTAGCTTGTGTTGTACATTTATACTACATTTCTAGGCATACGAGCACATAGTTTGTGTGTGACCTATAGGGATGCCCCAAGCATATGCATTCCCACCTAGATTTGTGTAGGTAGGATACAAGAGATTTGTGTTGGTGATAGGAGAGTGGAGATCAAATAGGCTGACATATGATGTGGCCCATTTTCAGTAGTTACTAGAGGGGTTTTCCGGAGTGGACATTATCTGGAGGCCATATGTGGGATTCCCCTCATATAGGCATATGCATGAGGAGCTAGCTAAGCTCTAGCTAGAGAGGTGGATACAGGGTCGCTGTGCCAGGGAGGATGAGATGATCCTGGTAGAAAGAGTCTGACGGTATTTTGGGGCTCTTATAGGACATTCCTCCGCCCTTCCCACAGTATCGAAGAGATGACGTGGAGAGGCCCTTACCTCTACCACAGCCGAAAGTACCCACAAGGGAGGAGGAGTAGCCAGTGGATCATTGGATAGATGATGCCGGATGTATAGATAGATACAGGTAGTGGTGGGTAGTTCAGTTACGAGCCATACCACCCAGGCCGGGGCAGCAAGACTTAGCGACCATTACAATGCAGAGAGACACCCTACAAGGGCAAGTAGCTACGTTGATTACCTAGCTGGGTATACTGCAGACCCAGCTAGAGGGCTCAGAGGTGGAGGTAGCAAAGCTACGTGTATAGGTAGCCAGCCTACAGGCCTAGATGGTGAATGGAAGAGATGGAGATGGTCAGGGGGGATGGTCAGGGTGGCAGCCTTAGAGGCTCATGTGGCAGGTTTACAGGGTTAGTTGGACATAGCCCAGGTATAGATTAAGGCCTTACAGGCTTAGATACAGGCATACGGATAAGGGACACCACCGCAGGCATTGGGAGCAGGTCCCAGTGCATAGGTAAGCGCAGGGCAGGTTGCTACAAGACAAGTATAAGGGCCAAGACCTATGGGACCACCACAGATCATGTATGTATCTAGGTTATGGGATGCCCTAGGTGAGGTGAGATATTATCAGGACCAGCTTATGGTAGCTGGGATAGATTTTATATCCTATGCTGAGTATAGGGCACAGCAGGCATCCAGTGAGAGGACAAGATCCCACACGCATAGTGTGGAGAGAACAGGAAGTCATCGAGCTCCGAGGCCTGATCAGGAAGATGCCACCAGCACACAGCAACAAGTGTTAGGTGAGGTGCTAGCAGGGACCACAATAGGCTAAGGGTACAGGTGACACAAAGATGGAGGGACATCCGGTGAGATTCCTAATATGCAGCCACCTGATTTTTTATGTATATGAGTTATTTTTTTGATATATATGTCGGCCTGCGTTTCGAAGATAGTTGTATTTTTTATCACATACCAACCTACATGCCAAAGACAGTGAGGATGGATGAGTGATTTGTACATTTTGAGCATATACCGGCATACGTGCTGAATATACTTTGTATTGATTCATTCTTTATTGTATATATGAGACCGGCCTGCGTACCGATGACATTTTATATTATATATCAGCCTACGTGCTAACATTTTGAGATGATGGACATGATGAGATAGGCATGTATATTGAGCCACACATTTATTTATTTATATGACGAGATACATGGTATTTTGTGATTGGTTGATGTGTTTATGAGATATTGGTTTATGGCTTGTGTTAGATGAGATATGGGTTTGTTGTTTTGATATGGATGGAAATTAGGTGAGTTAGGCATGATGGAGTCAGGTTAGTTTAGGTATGGATCGAGTCAGGTTGGTTAGGCATGGTTGAGTTAGGTTTGGCTAGGCATGGATTGAGTCAGGTTGGTTAGGCATGGTTGAGGTAGGTTTGGCTAGGCATGGATTGAGTCAGGGTGGTTAGGCATGGTTGAATCAGGTTATAAGCATGGATTAAGTCAGGTTTGTTAGGCATGGTTGTGTTGAAAGTAGGTGAAGTTTTGATTTATTATTATTTTTGTAATGAATAATACTATGGGTCATATGTGAGATGTGGTATAATCCATGCATAGTGATGATAGAGAATTGGTAGGTGTAATAAATGTATAAAATATGTAGCAAATGGCTATGTATGTGGTTTAATTTCCAATTTTATATATAAAAGGGGAACTAAGTTAAATGTGATGTAAATGGTGAGTTAGGAAAGGTTAAGGAATTTTTTAGGGTAGAGAATGGACGAGCTAACCTCCAAGGGCCCCATGCCCTCGGAGTGCTACCTACATAGTCCCATCAAAAAGGGACCTTAGGCCGATGTAGTTCTCCCATAAGCTAGGGAAGAAAATGAGAAGGTGTGAAAATGAGTCGATAGGTGTTTGGGCATGTTGTGGATTTAGGTTTGTTATGTGTGGGTAGATTTTAGGTAAAATGTTGTAGGTGAAAGTGATTGTGGCGAAAGAGGAGGATTACCCCAAAGGTAACCATCAAGGACCAAGTCTTGTATAAGGTAACCAAAATGTAACCAAATATGGTTAAAAGATAAAAGGGGGCAATAAAGCCACGTGATTAGGTAGGATCATACCAAGTAGATCATACCTTGGAGGAGGTGATGAACATAAGACCTGAAAGACATTGCACAATTGACATGTTCTACGATGAAAAGTAGTCACATGATCACCAAATGTCTAAGTTACAAGAATTCTCTTGAGGCAGTAGGAAATGGGAGTGGACATGGTTCACAGGGTGAAGAGTAGGTACTTTTAATTATTTTTTTATTTTTTTTGGTATGAGGTAGTAGGCCCTTTGGGCAAGAGGTCCTAGGTCACAACAAGTAAGTCCATGAATAAAAAGTTTTATGTTTTGACTTATAGTTGAGATAGACTGATTGATGCGAGAAGTCTATATGGGAAAAATTAAACTCCTTGAGGTTTTCATGAATTTGATCGATACGGGAAGCTTTGGTTTCTCTCGTCTTTTTTTTAAAGAGATTTTACATATCTGTCCTTCATGGGAGCATTCTATTTATAGCAGTGGTTGGTCGAGAGGAAGATGTACTTTTGAGGGAGTCATATTTTTTATTAGAATTTTGACTCAAGGAGTTTGGTCCGAGTGTGAGGTCTTTACAGTCATGGACAAGACCAAGGTGAAAGATAGGACTCTTGTTCAAAGGGCAAGGTGAAATGACCATGGGATCTCATCTAGAGGTAGAAAAAAACTATTCATAAGAATCATGCTATGTGCAGTGCCGTGGTACACATATTTAAGGGAAGATAACAAGTGAAGGGTAATCACATCATTCTGGTTTAGTCATTAGGGAGGTGTATGGAGTGGGTGGCGCTCAAGGGACGAGCTAGAGAGAGACAACGAGTGAGGTAGGGAAACGAATCAACAATAGAATGGTTGAAGATGCAAGGTGTTAAGGGGCTCAGGTTTAGGTTTACAATCAAGATAAGATAAATGATAAGCACCTGATCCATAGGTATGAGTCATGATGTAAGGTCCAAGCCAATTAGGAGCAAATTTTCCCTGTTTACTTTTTTCTGCTTTGGTTGTGTTGATTTTCTTTCAAGACAAGGTCACCGACTTGGAAGGTTCGTTCATGGACACATTTTTCATAGGCACGTTTGATACTTTGTTGGTAAACTTGAAGGTGATCTAGAGTGTTAAGATGACGTTTATCTTATAACTCTATTTGTGCTAAACGGTCCTAACAAAATTCATCGTCAATGAGCATGTCATGGAGAGAAATACGGAGTGAGGGGACCTGGACTTTGAGAGGTATAATAGCCTCTATACCATAAACCAAAGAAAAGGGTGTGGCCGCAGTGGAAGTGCGAATACTAGTGTGGTATGCCCACAGGGCAAAAGGAATGTGCATATGCCAATCCTTCCCAGTATCGTCAACCACTTTCATGAGAATTTTATTGAGGGTTTTTGTTAGTGGATTCGGCTTGGATATTGGTTTATGGGTAGTAGGGTGATGAGAAAACTAAGTTAAATGTCGAAGGGCGTCGCAAATTTTTTGCAATGTTTTATATTTTTGAATTATTTTCCATTGTCAGTGATGAGGCAATGGGGAACACCAAAGCAAAAAATGATGTGGTGGTTAATGAACTCACATATTTT
The DNA here is from genome assembly GCA_019776745.2 of Taxus chinensis. NCBI lineage: Eukaryota > Viridiplantae > Streptophyta > Pinopsida > Cupressales > Taxaceae > Taxus > Taxus chinensis. Next base: position 535,433,016 of record CM034152.1, read on the forward strand.
CTTGGCTTTCATGGAAATGAGTGGTATGGCTTCTACCCATTTTGTGTAATATTCGGTAGTAGTGATGATCCATTGATGGCGTTGGGAAGAATGAGGATTGATTTATCCGACAAGATCCAAACCCATTGAGAGAAGGTCCAAAGGTCACGAGTGACCTGTAAGGCATGAATGGGTGTATGATGAAGATTGGAATGTTGTTGGAATTTTACACAACGTTTGACGTAGTCACAATAATCATGGTTAAGGGTCGGCCAATAATAGCCTAGATAAATAATATGCTTAGCAACAACAAGGCCACTAAAGTGACCTCCACATATGCCATCATGAACCTCCTTAATGGTATAAGGAGTTTCAGAAGCTGTGAGGCATTGTAAGAGAATACCGTCAAAGCCGCACTTATAGAGGAGTCCTGCCAAGATAATGTAACAAGATAATTTTTTTAAGAAGGTGCGTTGTCCTTTATGAGTGAGATTAGGAGGTAAGATGGAGAGAGAAAGGTAGTCAGAGTATTGTTTATACCAAAGGTCACTCAGGTCAGGGGTATTAGTTCCGATTGAGTAAACATTGTGAGGTAAATAAAAAGGTGAATGGAGGCATAATATGGTGACAAAGATTTTGGAATCAGTGGGTGAAGCGGGTATTTGGGAAGCTAAGCAGGCCATGGTACCTATAAATTTGTTGGTGGAATGTGGGATGGTTTGAAGGGTGTAACAATCAAAGGTGGTCAAAAGTATGTCTACATGATTTTTATACTTTTTAAGTATCTCATTACGACATTGGTACATACCATTGACTTGGTTTACGACCAATTGAGAATCACCAAATATGTTGATTGATTTGACATCTAGGGCATAGGTGGCTTAACGACCTAGTATGAGTGCTTCGTATTCGGAAATATTATTGGTGTATTCAAAATCTAGTTTGAAATACAAAGGAATGGGTTCTCCATCAAGAGGAATGAGGATAATACAAGCCCCACCCCCACGCTGACATTTGAAACCATCAAAGAAGAGTTTCATTTGATAAGGTGGTTTGTCCAGGGAAAGGGTAGTAATTTACTCATCTGGAAAGTCAAAATTAAAAGGTTGATCCCCAGAAATAGGTGCATAAGCCAATTGGTCGGCAATAGCTTGGCCCTTGATGGACTTTTGATGAATGAATTCGAGGTCAAGATCAACTAAAAGCATAAGCCATCATGCGGCACACTGATTTTGATAAGGTTTGGCGTACATGAAGTGTAAGGGGTCGGTGTTGGTCACAACATAGGTTTTGTGGTTGAGTAGGTAATGATGGAGTTTGGTGGCAACAAAAAAACTAAGGCTAAGAAAAGTTTTTCAGGATGGGTGTATCGAGTTTCATAGTCTAAAAGAGTATGGCTGATATAATAAACTACATGCTCCCTGTGTTGTTCATCGTGATGAGCGAGCATAGCTCCCAAGGAACGATCAGTAGTGGATATGTATAGATAAAAATTTTGATCATATTTAGGTGGGATAAGTACAAGTGGTTGGAGAAGGTATTTTTCTAAGGCCTCAAAATCTTTGTGACAATCATCATCCCATTGAAATATGACATCCTTCTTAAGTAGATGATGAAATGGTTGGCACCGATCCAATAATTGTGAAATGAAATGGTGAATAGACTACAACTTACCTTGCAGGCTACAAAGTTGTTTAAGGTTAGTGGGTGGAGGCATTTCCAGGATGGCCTTGACTTTAGCAGGGTCAACTTCTATACCACAGAGGGAAACGATAAATCCCAGGAGATTTCCCAAGAGAACCGTGAGGATGCACTTCTTAGGTTGAATGTGGACGTAATATTTCATGAGGCAGTCAAAGATGGTTTTGAGGATGACAAGGTTCTCGGAGTGACGTTTAGATTTGGCCAAGAGACCATCCACGTAATCTTCCAATATGCGATGCATGATGTCATGGAAGATGTAAGTCATAGCCCGTTGATATGTGGCACTAGCATTTTTAAGGCCAAAAGGCATGACTTGATAGTAGAAGGTCCCCCATGGGGTGATGAATGAGGTTTTGTTTTGATCTTCTAGGGAAAGAAAAATTTGGTTATAACCCGAGAAGCTATCCATGAGTGATAGCATCTCATGACCAGTGGTGAGGTCAACCAACTGATCAATACTGTGTAAGGGAAAGTCATCTTTCGAGCACGCTAGGTTGAGGTCACGGAAGTCCGTGCAAATGTGGAGTCCCCTTGTTGCTTTAGTAACAGGGACAATGCTAGAAATCCAATGAGGATAATCAATGGGTAAGATGAAGGAAATGGAAAGAAGGTGCTGAAGTTCTTCTTTGATGAGAAGAGAAATATGAGAGTGCATTTTCCTTAGCTTTTGTTTGATGGGTTTGGCATAGGGAACGGTTATGATATTGTGGACCACTATGGTGGGGTCAATACCGGGCATGTATGTGTAAGACCAAGTGAAATCGTGGTTATGATTTCTAAGAAAATAAGTGATGGCTTCCTGTTTAGCAACATCTAAAGATTGTCCGATCTTTAGAATTTGCGGGTCATCCTGAGTATGAATGTTGATCTCAATAGTCGATTCATTCAATATGGTTTTTATCTTAGAGGGTAACAACCAATGAATATATGAGTCTTCTGCACTAAGGTAGATGAGTATGGATTCATCATCCTTACATTGAATGACGTTAATTATAGGTGTGTCATATCATCGATCATTTCAGGATACAGGAAGGGAAGCGTGGAAGGGGCCTCACCCTTGCGCTGATAAGTCAGAGGCCCCAAAGAAATGGTTTTTATGAAAAAAATTTTTAGGAGGGATAGATTCAGGATCCATCAACTCCATCAGTAAAGGTGGTGATGAAGGTGGAGTAGGTGAAGAAGGTGGAGAGGGGCTAGTGTCCTTAATGAGTTCAATGTGGGCTTGTTTGGTAGGTGGTTTGGGAAAGCCGATACCACTTTGCTCATTATATTTGTAGGTGGTACATGGAATAATGGTATGATGGCCTTTCTTGTAAAAGCCAAAACCAAAACCCTTCCACGTACAATGGTGCAGGAAGGTGTGGGTGAAATGGCAATTGGTAAGTGATTGGAAGTTAGTTGAAAATGGGCGGGTTTGTGATGGTGGTTTAGGTGTGTAAGTGGTAGTATTAAGTCCCCCATAGGTGAGACTAGTACGAAAGTGGGGAGGACCATAAAGGAGACGTTCTCCTATACGGTGATCATAGTGAGGGTGTTGGTGAAGGCTTCCATACTCTTGTGGAGTAAGAAATGTGTTGACACTATCTAGGCGGTACTCGCCCAGAGTGAGGCACTGAAAAACACCTTCCAAGGGATCATTTGTTGGTATGTAGGTACCTAGTATGTATACAATGTTAGAGGTCAATGCGAAGGTGGAGTTAATGGATTGGGAAGTTGATGGGTCAGCCGTGGAGGTTATGGCAGTAGTAGGCATAGAGGAGGTATGTGCGGTAGAAGCAACAGCTGTATTGGTAGGTGGAGGTGTAGGTGAAGTAGTAGTGGTCACGGAGGTAGATGGCTTGATAGGTATGAGCACATCATTGGGTCACTAAAGCATGTTTCATGTTTTAAAAGGTGATGGGTCAGCTGGAATGGTATAGGTGTGTCCTTCGTGTTCAAACTTTACACAACAATGCAAATTGGAAGGAATGCAACCCATGACACGGATCTAAGGTCTACCAAGCAACAGGTTATATTGGAATTCCCCTTCATAAATGTAAAACAATTCGGGAACAGTGCGGGGGCCCACACGAATGTGGAGGATGATAGTGCCTAGTGTAGAGGAGATAGCACCACAAAATAAACGCAACATGAATGGGTGTTTATGCATGTAATTGTCAGGTATGCACATTTGAGCGAATGCATGGGATGAAATGATGTTAATGATAGCACCCCCCTCAATCACCACATGGTGTACCCATATGTCATTGATGTGTACAAAGATGAAGAGAGCTAGGTCTGGGTCATCATTTTGGTGTGGCGCGATCTCTTCCTTTGAGCAGTTAAGGGAGGGCACTTGGTGAACAAGGTGCAGTGAAGATAAAGGTGGTAATTTAGTGAGAGAGGCTACATGATGGGGTGTGATAATGGAGGCTACGGGTGTAGGGTCATTAGGTAAAACATTAATTGATTGAAGAACCTCCATGAGAGCTTAACAATGGGATTATGAGGTTTGGATGAGGTTGTATAAGGAAATTTTGAGGGGTGATTTGTGTAATTGTTTGAGCATGGTGCGATGTGTGACGCCATTAAAAATGGGGTACGTAGGGCTATGGATAATTATTTTAGGTATGGGTACAAATAGTATGTTGGGTATAGGATTGGTCGGTAGGTCAGTTGCCTTTTCTTTACCCTTCTGTGCACATGTAGTGACATGTATCATGTTGATTTGAGGGGAGTTGGAAAATGGAGAAGGTATAGGGTGAGTGGTATAACGACACGATGGGAAAAAACCTACTAGAGGAGAAAAACCCTGTGAGGTTAGTTAGGCGCAACGACATTTGGGTGGTGATGTGGCAAGCTCTCTGATGTGAACCATGTTAATTTGAAATCTTGGGGATGGTTCTAAGATAGGTGAGGGTGGAGGTTGTGGTCATTGAGTGGGCAGTGTGGGAATGGGTTTTGGTGAAACAGTATCCTCATCGAGAAGGTCATCGTCGTCAAAGTTAGTTTCTGGTGGACACAATTGGATAAGAACAATTTTCAAGGCCTTGCAACTCTCCACATCGTGTCCTAGCATATGATGGTATGTGCAAATTTTAGTATCGTCAAACCCTTTTGGCTTGGGTTTGAGGGGGTCATAAGGTCTGAGTGTTGGTAATGTGATGATAAAGGTTTCTAGGAGGTTGGTTAAGATTTTGGCATAGAACTCTGCTAGTGGATCGCAATGGGAAGTAAACGTAGGTTTGGGTGTAAGTGTAGGTGATTGTTGAGGAACGGTCTTTAGAAGAGGAGGGGGTTGAGCCATGGGTTTTGGTGTTGGTGTGGTTTTAGGTGTCGGTCATGTTTGTTTAGGTATAGGTATAGTAGATGGACGGGTAAGAGGGTGTGTGGTCGTTTTGACTACCTTATTATGGGGTAGTGGAGTTTTGTTTTTGGGTTGCACCTTCTTGGGTAAAGGTGATGTGAGTGTATGAGGTCTAGAAATAAAATCTGATGGAGGAAGAGGGAGAGTTACCCATGGGGATAACGGGGCTTCCGTGAAGGTAGATGATGTGGGTCATGCTTGAGGTGCACTAGACAACGACTGAAGTGTAGTGGGTAGTGAAGCAATAACTGAAGGTATCGGAGGTATAGGTGGTAAAGAGACGACATGTGTAGGTGTAAGTTGGGTTGGGTGTCTAGGTAGGTTAGAGGTTTTTGAGGAAGGAATGATCTGTTGTGTTTTTAGTTTATTGATGGGTGGAGGTTTCTTGATGCAGCAGGGTATGAATTTTATGGGTTTGGTGATTGGCGCAGCGGGGTATGAGTTTTATGGCTTTGGTGATTTTTTTTGGGTGTCGAAGTAGGTATGGTGCTGACATTGGAGGATGTGGCTAAATCCAGTTTGATAGGAGGATGAGTAAAGCTGGTGGTCAGGGTGACCCCTAAAGTGGTAATGGGTTTAGTCGAGACAAATGTTGTAGGTATGGATTTGGGTTTAGGTGTAGGTTGAGTTATGGGTAAAGGTGCAATGTGAGCTATAACAAGTTTCGTGGAAGGGGTTGTGATAGAGATGATTGTGTTTAGTTCAATTGGTCGAATTTTTTTGGGTAGATAGTGGAGGTATCAGCAAGCGATATCTGCACCTGTGTTGAGACGGGGAGTAAAAGGCACCCCCATAGTAGAGCCCTATCCACATAATCTAAGTGATTAGCCAAACATGAGAATGGAACGTCGGCAGGTGGATTTGGTGAGGACCTAATGGTAATTCCCGTAAAATGTGTCTTAGATATAGGGAATTGGCTAGCTTCAGCATCCATGGGTAAGAGAGCCAAAAGTAGGTCTGTAGGATCTTGAGTGGCTGATGGAGAATTCTCACCAAGAGGCAAAGGTATCTCAACTGGGTCTATGATAGGAAGTGGAGATGATGGGTGCTCCTTGATGGGTGGAGGAGGTAATGGGTGCTCCTCTATGGGTGGAGGAGGTACTGTAGCTAAAGGCTCTTTAAGTGGTGAAGCCAGGGGTGAGATGGTCTCAATGTTAGAGAAAGATTCCTTAGTAGGTGATGAAGGAGATGAAAGATGTTCCTCTATTGGTGAAGGAACAAGGGAGGTTGGTTCCGATGTAGAAGGAGGATTTTGGGCTAGTATCTCCTCTATGGAAGGAATATGGGGTAATTGGGAGGTGACAGGTGCGTCATTAAAGATAGCATGAACCTCACGGGTATGGGTATCATGAGTGGAGGTCTCATCGGTTTGATCAGATGAAGGGGCATGGTTAGGAAATGTTTTCTTGAAGATATATAGGTTTTGGTTGGCAAGTGCATTAGGATTATCCATAGTTAACTCACCTTTCTCGAGCATTTCTTGGAAAATATTTTTGAAAGTGATGTAGTTGCCATCACTATGACCCTTTACTTGATGATAATTATAGAAATCATGTTCTTTATACCATGTGGGCATGGGGTGAGCAAGGTCAAAACTAGTGTGTGGTTTTATAGGTGGAAGGGTGATGGCTCTGGCTTTGATAAGCTTTTCTAAGACAGAAGAGTAAGGCTCCCTGATTGGGGTATATTTCTGCTACTCTCGTCTGAATTGAAAATTTTAGATAAATGAGAGATTAGATGAGGGGGTAGCTTGATTTGACAGATGTGTTGGGTTGGCCTTAAGTACCACTGCATTAGCAGTGCCCTTAGATTTTGAATAATTAGTCTATGGTTTGGAAGAAGAAGAGGTATCATTCGACCTGAATACTGAATTCTTATTGCGTAACTAGATTTTATTCTCTTCGATGGCCCGAATCTCTAACTTTTGTTCCATAGTGAATGCTTCATCAAATGTTCAGAAGGTTTGGACCTGCAAGGTCGGTGAGATATGCCTGACACAAGCCCATGTGAAGAGCTCGATGAGTTCTATTTTTGGTAGTTGGAAGGTAAGTTGGTTTATCAAGCTGAGCCAGTGAGCGACAAAATCTACGATAGATTCATCCTCATACTGACGTGTGGAATATAGATCATTCATAGTAACCTTCTTGACAATAGTGATAGAGAAATGATCCAAGAAGGCTTGGGCTACCTGATTGAATGAGAATATAGAGTGTTTAGGTAACCCACTATACCAATCTAATGCATGTCTAGTGAGGGATATGGGAAAGGTTCTCAAGAGCAAGGCATCATAATGAGAGATCAGATAACACCCATGTTTTAACGACTGCAAATGCTGCTGTGGGTCTTCTTTGTTATTGAAACAATTGAATTTAGGCATTTCCAAATGCACAGGGTATGAATGGATAGGAATGGATGGGTGAATGGGATCATTGCACATCTCGTCATAGGTGAGATTGTTGTGGGAGCTAGAAACCAATGCCTCCAATGTTTGCATCTTGTCCATCATCAATCTAATTAGGTTGTTGGTGGGTTGTGATGATTGGATGCCTCTTACAGCATGAGAGGGTTGGTTTTGGCCATATAATAGGGGTGGAACTCCAGTGTATGGTGCTTCCATGTAGGTTGATTAGGAAGAAGGAAGTGAAACAGGGGTACGTACCCAAAATGTATAATGGATGAAACGGGAGGTTGTTGATAGTATGTATATGGGGGTGGAAGGGTTGTGGTAACCCTAGTACCAATAAGGACTAATGATTGTGGAATGGAAAGGACCATGTTCTGAAATGGGGTAGGGGTCACCGACACTAGAGGTGGTAATGTAGCTATGGGTATGTGTGAGAAATTAGGGGCGGATGAGGTTTTGTTTAGAGTAGTTTCAAGGGTACGGTGGATGTAACAGGTGCCAGGGAGGTAACAGACATGGCAGTCATAGCGAGTATAGGACCTAACTGTGAAATGACTAGGGGTAAGGTAGATGCGGGCAACACGGAGCCAGATGGGGCTGATGTGGGAGTGGGTGTGAGAGTTGGGTTGATAGATACGGGCATGTCATATATCAATTGACCTGAGGCATTTCAAGTGAACGAGTGAGAAAGGTAAAACTACAAGGTGGCAGGGTTTTGGTCAAAGATTTGTGTGAACTCCTCATCTCTGGTAGCGATAGTGATAGGTTGGATGGGATCCATGGCTGGTGATAAAATGGAAGGTGGTGAGGGACTAGGTGGATTGGTTGACAACTAGCATGAAATACGAGTGCACTTGCTTGTCTTCGGGTCAGCACCATGTGAACCAGTGCTGATTAGGTAGGGCTGTTTCTCTGTAAATGACATAGAAAACAATAGGAACAGGTGAATCTAATGGTAACAAATGGATTAGGTACCAAATGGTGGTTGGAAAGTGAAATAGGCTAACTGATGCCGGTTAAAGCAAACCGATGCCACTCAGGGGTAACCACTTCCAGTCACTGTAAAAAATGGTCAGTGAGTGAAAAACCAGGTAGAAGGTCAAATCTGATAGGTATGCCAAATCTGATGGTGTTTTACAATGTCAATGAGAATGATGGTAGTGACAGGGACTGTGAAAAGTGGAAGAAAATGAATAGAATTTCCTTTTGGGTAGGTTAACAAAAGGACCTGGAACCGACATTGGTTGGGTATAATCGATGATGGTCAGAGGATAATCGATGATGGTTGCTGTGAAATTAAAATAGTGATGAAAGAAAAGTGGTTGTGAATTAAAATCTGAGGTATAATCAGACCTAGAATTCTTAGAATGATGATGTTATGGCCTAGGCACACTTAGGTGAAGCCGGAATACACCAACTATGATGAGGAGTGTGTAAGGATGAACAAGAAAAATGAAGAACGTGATCACTCACCTCAAAATGCAAGCCAAGCAGAAACACTAAGAAAAATGTGATCCTAGGAGTGCCTTTTCTATTATGTTTATTTATCTTATGCTATTTAAGGACTGACACATGAATTATGAAATAGATTTTTTTGGTGAGGATGGCTTCCTATGAAAAAGGAGATCTAAAAGGTGAGGTGTCAGGTATGTTATGGTGGGGGTTGGCTTCGCTCTAAAGTATGACTCGATAGAGCAGCGAACTAGGTGCCCACTGTGTCGTGATCATGTGATCACCTACAACTTCTTCCAGGTAAGATGTTGTTTAAGAATGTATGTATTTTGAAATTTTTTGAGGTTTGGTAAGAATTAGAGAAAGAGAAAAGGAAAGAAGTGCTTTTCTACAATTCGTTTGTCAACCATCAGCTAGGCATGACTTCCAGCGTATAGGTTGCTCTCAATTAATATGAGCTAATGCGATAAATCAGAATGTAATGCACTTATTTTTAAGCCCAAATCGAGATGTGAAATTGGATGACACAATAAGATAAAGAGGAAGAGGGATGCTCTTTCACTACAATGCAGAAAACACGAAGAAATGGTTCTTTTTAATTACACCAAAATAAAATTTTCCTTTAGAGCAAATAAAAAGAAGAGGTGGGTTACCAAGGAAGAAAATTAGTGTGTACGCTTTTCAAAAGGGAAACAAACACAAAAATTTTCCTAGAAATGAATGAGATGCAAGGAACCCCAGATGGGTCCCACCGAGCATGCCAAAATGTTTCACCTTTTTCTTATATCGTTTCTTTGGAGTGTTGATGAAACAAATAGGGTAACGGGCATAGGAGGAATACCTGTGTGTGAGGAATGGAGGTGTTGATGAGGGGTTTGAAGGATAAAAGTGATCACTAATGGAAGAAAAGCTTCTACATGGGCTATATGTACATTCCTCTTTGCTTGGCTAGATCAGATCGTGGTTGTGATGGCTGTGCAGGAAAAGATGCTTGATCTCCTTCCTTGCATGTGTGGGCTCACTGGAATTTTCTCTTTGAAGATGTGTTGTCTCTCTGAGATGTGATAATGTTCACCAACCTCTTTTTTCTTCCAAATTTCAACTTCCAACCTTGAGAATAAGGTTGTTTTGGGGTTAAAAGGGTAACCGACAGTGGTTTTGGCTTAACCGGCGACAGTTAGGGATAACTGGCATCGGTTAAGGAAGGATTTCCTAGGTTTACTAAACTAGGGAGATCCTCTTGATTTCCTTATATATCATGTCGCTAACCCATGTATTAGACTAGGATCCTCTTGTGAGCATGTGGGAATGTGGTTAAAGGGAATGTAGGCATTGATTTTTAGGGTTTGGGTAAGTCTTAGTTAGTTATGGCAACTTACTAAGAATAGGTCTTAGGTTGAGTTGGCTTGGTGAGGTGTCTAAGTGAACTGCATGTGAGGATATTATTTAAAATAAGATATTTAAATAATAAATATAGTGAGGATAATGCATTAATTTAATTAAATTAATTTAATTAATATTAGTAGGGTGAAAGGGGTCATGGCTAGGTGAATGTGATGAAGGGTGCCTATTTTTCGAGGGACCCAAGGGGAGTGTGACCTAATTTTAGTGTCTAAATTTTTCCCCTTTTTATTGCGTATCTTGTACTAGTAAGTGACACTAACAAAAATAAGATGTTGTTGCCCCCTATGTGGGTGAAGGTGATCCCCTTCAAACTAGGAACTGATGAGGTAACAAGCAGAATCGGTGAGTGGTTAAAGCAAAACATATGCACCCAGCTGGTTTATTGTATCCTCATAGCATACCACAGTACAAATGGCAAGTTATAAGCATGGAATTTGTACAAGGGTTGCCTATGTCTTGAAATAAAAATGATGTTATTTTATTAGTTGTGGATAAACTAACAAAAGTAGCACATTTTACTGCTACAAATCTGAAGGATGATTCTCCTGTGTTAGCTAAAATATTTGTACACAAAATTTTCAGATTACATGGAGTACCTAAATTAATCATTTTAGATAGAGATCATAGAATGATGTCAATATTTTGGCAAATACCTAATGTAACTCTAGGAACTAAGCTGAATTTCAGTTTTGCGTATCATTTGGAAACGGATGGATAGACTGAAAGAGTTAATCAAATTTTAGAGGATATGTTATGAATGTATTGTATGGATTAGCAGTACAAGTGGGAAGAGTGCATTCCACTGGTTGATTTTGAATATAATAATACATATCATGCATTTCTTAAGATGGGACCTTTTGAAGCATTATACGGAAGAAAATGCAGAACCCCTGTTAGTTGGGACAACATGAAGGATAGAGAGGTAATTGGACCTTAAATCCTTATTGAAATGGAACAACAAGTTAAATTAATTCGTAAATACTTGAAAGATGCAGTAGATAGACAAAAAAGTTATGCTGATTTGAAGCGGGTAAACAAGAAATTTGAACTTGGTGAGAAAGACTTTCTTCGGGTCAAATCGAAAAAGATCTCTATAACTTTTGGCAAGGCTGTCAAGTTATCACCTCATTATGTGGGAACTTTTGAGATAGTTGAAGTAATCAACCCTGTAGCTTACCAATTAGCATTACCTCATACTTTATCATGAATGCATGATGTTTTCCATATTTCTTTACTTAAGAAATATGTTTCAGATTTATCACATGTGTTATTTCTTACAGGTCTAAGACCCAGGAATAATAGTGGTTAAACCCATACAAGTACTGGAAACTCATCGGTTACATTCGAGAAATCATGATGCAAGTCAATGCAAGGTCCAATGGGACCATTTTAACAAAGAAAGTGTAACTTAGGAAAACCTAGATGATATGAAAACTATTTTTCCATATCTATTTTAACAAAATTGATTCTATTGACTGATAAAAAAATTGTGATTTTATCTTTATAATAAAATATGTATGCTAGTTTTGGGTAGATGTTTATTTGTTTTGAATAAAAAACTATTTAATTTTGATTTCTGAGACTTAAAATTCAAATACTATTGCAAACATATGTTAAGAAAGTGAAAAAAAATTGATTATCCTAAATACAATGACTAAAATTAGGTAATCATCAGGACGATGATTCATTTTAGGAGGGAAGCAGGTAACACCCTTGACAATTGTTATATTCCTCTTTTGCATTTCAATTGTTGACATGTGATATTCTTGATAAAGATGTGTTCTCTTGACTGCTAAAGATCATGCTTGAAATGAATGAATCATTTATGCTCTTTGATTAAAGGGCTAGTTTTCTATTGCTTGTAATAATCTATTTCACTTCTTATGAGTAAAGTTGTAATCTGGTTTGAATGGTTGCAAACTTATCCTTTGTAATTGGACTCATCATTGGATCAATTCCATTGATCCAAGGTATTTTTTAAATCTTCTTATCAAAACTAAATGAAAAACTAACATTCATCGATTAAGAGACTTAACGGATTGAACTTGTGTTTGTTGCAAATTATTTATCGTCTTGAAAATAGTGCATGCATTCTTTTTTGTATTGAGCTTAGATCTTCTTGATCAACCCTTGCAGGGTGCTTAATGGCATTAAGGGAAATAGAAACCCTGCTTTTGGATTCTTGGAAAAAAGAAATTATTATGTACCCTTTACTTATATGGTCTACCCTAATAGATATGGGACTTAGGTAATTTACCTAACTATTACTACACCACTTTACATGGGATGACATTCTAACCTAATTTGTTAGCTTGAAAGGAAATAACCTAGGGGATGCTAAGTTATTTCTAAACCTATTGTTTTGGTTAAATCTACATCCTATCCTAGGGTGGAAATTTATTGTTGGGGGTTATATCCTAAGGTTATATATTTAAACTAACCTAAGATCTAACCTAAGCTAAATTATATCTATCCTAAACTAATGGGATATGAAAGGGGACATAAGGGTCATTTGCAAGTGGGAACTAAGCGGTGGTTCCTAAGCTATTTATTAGATTTGGTTTTGGTTTGGTTTTAAATGTATGAAATTACTGCCAGTTTGGCAGGGGCTAGTGAAGGTTTAGAGGAATCTACATGGAGGCATCTCTAAGTTTGTAAATGCATTTTGAAGTGAAAATAGGTCTTGCTAACTATGGATGGTATTGAAAAGGAAAGATAAGCGAGAAATTTGGATTTAATGGCATTAATATGCCTTGAGTTTGGTGAGAAAGTTGTCTAAGAAGACATGTTGGTAGATTTGTGTGGGGTTGTTTCTCTTTGCATGCTTCATAATTTTTTCTTTGCATGGAGCTAGTTGGTTTATCGAACCAGCAGTTTGATCTGCACTTAGTGGCTATTTTTGAATTCTTTGATCTATTTTCTATTCGAGGAATGTATAAGAGGCACTATGGAAAGAGATTACTATTGTTTGATATTTCCTGGAGAAGAAAGGGTGTTGAAAACTCAGCTGGAAGTCTTCTTCAAATTGGCAAAGGCACTATCAGGCATGATAGGCTTTACCCATTAATATTTCTTTCTATCTTCTAAATGATTCATTAAAACAATTATGCTCACTGGAAAAAATTATATTTGAATGATGTATCTGGTTATTTACTTTCTTGTATTCTTGAAAATTTTGTGGGTTTTTGAAAAATGAATCCTTATCTATTATTAGTAGTTCTTGGGAACTTTCTCTGAACTAGTTGTTGGAGGTTTGCATGTGAAGTTGTTTTGAAACTCTGTAACTTGAACTTGTAGTTCTATAAATTACATTTGAAGCTTATATCATGTATTGGAAGCTTTATTTTCTTACATCTGAAAATAATGTGGAATGAGCTGGCTAGGTTCTTGTTGGGTTATGAATCTCTGTTTAGTCATGTGTTTTGTGAGTTGAAGTGGGACTACGTAGTTTCTCTAAACTTGTATTGAAGCTCGAGATTTGTTTTAGCTTTATTGGGATCGTGTGTTGTTTGGACTGTGTTTGAACTTATTGAAGTTTTGAACCTTGGATTAATTTTTGTATTCAACAACTGAACTTGTAAATAGTTCTTATGAATATAGTATTCGTTGTTGATTTTTTGTGTTGTTCCCTGTACTTAAGCTCTAAACTAAGGTTTTATTCTTCATGTTATCCAAAATAAGCCCCTTGCTTATTTTTTGGCTAACTCTCTTTCATTCCTTCCTTCCTTGTGCCTCAGTTGAATTTTTTCACTTTTTAAGCACTCAAAATTTTCTAGAAATGGTTTCATTAGATAGAGAATCTTCTCATCTTTCCAGAAAGGTAAAATTTTCCCTCTAACTCCTTGTATTTTGCAAGTTATGGCTCGGGGGAGTTTGGGAGGGAAATTTTCCCTAGGAAGGTCCTCGCCCAATCAGAGCGCATCACGTGTCGGCGGGATGGCAGATCGGCGGAGGTCAGTTAGAATTTTTGCCAAGGAATGGTAGGGAGTACTAAGGAAAATTTTAGCCCGAAGGCCCACCAGCCAATAGAAGTGACCACGTTTCCATGAGGGCATCAGGGGTTGGATTGGCGGGGGGAATTTTTGAAAATTTCCACAGAATGGGCAAAAAAGGAAAATCTCAACCCGAAGGCCTGCCAACCAATAGGGAGATGCCACATGTCCATGGGCTGGCGGGAGGTGAAGGTGTGGAGAAAATTTAACAATTTTTCCAAAATATGGAAAATGGCACAAGAAAACTCCGCCCCCGATGGCGTGCGCCAATCAAAACATGCCACGTGTCCATGTGGCCAAAAAAAAATCTTAAAGTGTGCCCACAGGGGGAAAAGTGTTGGTTCAGGCCTGTGCCAATAGAGGAGTGCCATGTGTCCTGCTCAGGGTAGTGGTCGATGTCAGGGAAAATATTGGAAGCCTACCCACATGAACCAATCAGAAGATGACACATGGTAGCGAAGCGCAGAGCAACAGAAGAAATTTTTTCAAAAAACCAAAAAGGAATAAAATGATCATGTGAAGCCTTCATCCAATCAAGATGTGCCACATGGCATCAGAGTGGCATGGGTAGAACTTTTTGGGAAATTTTTCTCAAAATTCAAAAAGGGGAAAATTTCAAACTTTCAGCCTGCCAATCAAATTTTCGCCTTGTTTTTGCCCTAAATCTTCAGAGGGGCATACCTTTTGATCTAGAGCTCAGATTTTCATGTTCTTGGTGTCATTGGAAATATGGTGAAATTATATACAAAATGAAGGGTTAAATTTTGAATTTTGATGGATATTTATAGGAGAAAAATGGTGAAACATCCCTGGCATGCAAAAAATGCAGAAATGGTTCCCAACCACCAAAATTAATAAAGTATGGGCCTCTTTCTTACTCTGCAGAGAAATGTACTCTGGCATATGGGTTTGTCCATGAAGCCCATCACTTTGCAGGTGAGATTGGAGGGATTTTTTTGTGGTTGGAATTACAAAACAAAAATTTCCCGCATTTTTTGCATCTTTCTTCATTCTACTTTGTGATAAAAGCTAGGTTTGGCTCATTTGTAAGGGTTATTCATATTTTCTACTCTTACCTCCCTTATTTTCTTCCCCATGGTCAAAAATGAAGTTTGAACCTCCTCCCCTACTTTGTAATGGCATTTTTTTCCTTTTACCATTAAAATGATGTTCTATAAAAACTTCTGGAGCAATAAAAAACATGTTTTGTGATGAATGTGTCCATCCTTGCTCATTTTTTTCTTGTTTTCTTCTTACCTCTCTTCATTGAAAGTATTTGTGCATGTTTGAATGTTCATTATAGGTTTGGAGCTATGTTCATGGAGTTTTTGGGACATTTTCTGTGTGAAATATATCCTTGGGCCTGTGATGCATCTGTCCATTCTTCCCATTGCTCACCTCTTCTTGTTCCATGGTAGTTTTGATAGATGTTCAACATTTTCCTTCTCTGGTGTATCACCATTTTAGTGTAGGCTTCTGTTTTCCCTCTTTTCTCTCTCTCCCTATCTCCTTAGAAGTTAGATTAGGATTAGAATTAGCTTGCTTGAACTGGAATAGCTTGTGTCAGGTAGTTTAGGAAGAGAAACCAACCTTCTCTGGAGAGCTTTCCCCATTTGTAAAGGTCCCACACTAATTGGAAAGCTCAATGTTGTGCATTCACACTGATGAGTTTGCCTTAGAAAAGTAGATCCATAACTCATTTGGGGGTGCTGTGAAATTGCACTAACAGTTTTGGCCTACCCGATGGGACCTTAGAGGTCTTCCACTTTATTTTTACAGGTTGGTGTGTTCTTGTTAAGGATTCAGCCTTTGAAGGCATATTCAAAAGCACATCTGGTGACTCCATCTAGTAAATAACTCATTCTCTGAGTTGCAGGCCTATTTTCCATCCATTTTCATCCATTCTTCTTTCCATATCTTCCATATTATTTCATTCCATGAAGTTTTGCAATCATGACTTCATTTCCATCATGGGATTCACATTTACAACAGCAGTATATTCCACCTTGAACATGTTTTAAAAATCCTCCAAATTAGTAGTTTCATCAAATTCAAGGTCAGCATGCTTACCCATATGAGCAATACCAACATCAATTTGGTTTTGAATCACATCAAGAGCAAGGGTACGCATGAAATGAAGAAAATCAAATGGAAGATGCTGATTTTGTGGAGAAAATCTAAAATATGGAGGCAAAAATGGTGCAATCAAGAGAAATAACTCAAATGAAGGCTTTCAGAATTGGTTGTAGGACTCCTTGTCCATGGGGAGGCCCTTTTCCAAGACACTTCAGCCCTTAGGAGAAGCTAGAATTTATGATGGAGATGTTTCCCCAACTTGCACAATGGACAACAGAGATACAGGCCTATAGACTTGGTGCTGAACAACCTTGTCAATGGGTAAATTCTACACCATCATCTGGTTCTTCTCTTTCCATTCCTCAAGTAGCACCATCTCAATTTGAGCTTTAATTTTCAAGCTTCCCATTGAATTTTTCCCCAAGTGTTGAATCCATTTCTCCATTCCCTAGTCTTCCATCTCATCTCAATTCTTCTATCCTTTTCCCTTCCAAATAGCCATTACCTTCAAATAAACAAGAATTTATACCTCCTCCACCACCAAGAAAAATTTCAAAATCAATTGAACTCCAACCCACCCCTCCTCTTGCATTCCCAATCCCATGTGGGGAAGAAGAAATTGCAAAAATCAGTCATCAAGGACAGCAAGAGGAAGATCCAAGAAAAGAAAGAATGATTGAGAGCTTAGTAAGTTTGGCTCTTAAATATGGAATTGAGAAGATCCCTTTGTTGGTAAAGCCTATAGAAGAGGCCAAGGTTGCAAAAATGGTGGTTAGGACTGATTTTGTTGCAGCAGAAGAAGAGCAAAAGGAAGAAGCAGATCAGCAATCAGTTTTCTCATAATGTAGTGTCCATGTTGGCACTCTATTTGAAGGAAATACTGATCCAATTCAAGTTGCACAATCATCCATAGAAGAAGAAGATCTTGCAGCCCCAACTTGTCCTTTAGAGCAGAAGATTGAAGAGTTTAATTTGAAAAACTTCATACTAGAGGGAGATTTTAATCAAGAGCAAGATTGTCTTCAAGATGTGGAAGAAAAAAACCAGCTCCAAATCCCATTGAAGAGGAGAAAATGGATGATATTAAGTCAGTTTTAACAACAACAGAAGAAGGAATCATTATTGATACATTTTGCTTTCATTTGAAGGGGCTGATTTGATTGATGAAGCCATTATGGAGGTGAGAAAAACAGGTCCAAATTGTGAGCAAGAGGCACAAAAAATTTCATGTTTCTCTCCCATTTCATCTCTCCAAAAATATGGTTATTTGGACGAGTTTGGATTGACAAGTTTCATGTTTAAAAATGAAACTACACATGGTGAAGAAAATGTAGATTTGGAGGCCACCATACAAGAGGGAGAGAATTTTATGTAGCACGACATTCAAGAATTTGATTTTCCATTAGACTTAGAAGAATGTTTGGATGAAGAGCCAGCTGAAATTACAACATTTCCTTCTTCGCTGTTCATTCTGCAACAAAAAGAACTTGCTGCCATGGACAAGAGGATTCAAGGACAACAACCTGCAGTTTGCAACATGCCTCTTGAATCAAAATTGGAAGAATTTGAACTTCCAAAAACTACAATGGAAGAACTCCAAATCCAATAATGTATTGTAGTAGGTTACAACAATGTAAGAGCAACTTCATTGGATGTTGCAATCAATAATGAGGAGCTACACATTGTAGAAGAATTCCATGCTACCATGAAGGAAGGAGAACAACATATGAACTTCATCATTTCCTCCACATCATTCACTCAAGAAGGTCTACAAGGAGATTCCATTTTTGGAGTTGAATTTCAAAGCTATGGGCATATCAAATGGACCAGACCTTACCCAATTAGGTATTTGGCTTCATTGGAGCCAAAGGAGAAGCCAAAACCAGTAATGCTTGCTTCTAAGCATGAGGATGAGCTACAAGGTACCAATGATCAGCTATCATACCTCTTCAATCCAAATGCATAGCAACTAAAAGAGGTATTTAATTTTCCTTCAGCTGACACCTTGTTGATTTGGGTAGAAGACCAGCTTCTTGTTGATTTTCCACTCATCCAACTAGCCATGTTCAGTACTAAATCAATTGCATGGCTGCCCATTTTGAAGAAAGGAAGCTATTTTGCATAGCCAGTTATAGGGTTTGTTTAGATCACCTTTGCTTGTAGTTAGAGTAGAGTAGGTAGGTTTGCTTTCAGTAGAAGAAGTGCTTGTGCACACTCTGCATGTTCCATTTAGAGCATGTATGATTTTCAATTTTTTACATAGTTTTTGGTGCTATTTGTTTTGCTCTGGCATAGTCCATTTCAGTGGCATTTTGGTGAGAACAACTCTAAGTTCAGTGGGCTTCAAGTGGCTCAGAAGGAAGTTTTCAAAGTTTAGTTTAGTTTGCAAGCTATAACTCATGACTCCCTACCCAATGGATGCTTTAAAGGCTACTGATCATTCATTAGTACATACATGACCCCTCTGAGTTGCTAAAATTGTTATCCAAAATAAGCCCCTTGCTTTTTTTGGCTAACTCTCCTTCATTCCTTCCTTCCTTGTGCCTCAGTTGAATTTTTCCACATTTTAGGAACTCAATTTTTTTTGGAAATGGTTTCATTGGATAGATAATCTTCTCAAATTTACAGAACGGTAAATTTTTCCCTCTAACTCCTTGTATTTTGCAAGTTATGGCTCGGCGGAGTTTGGGAGGGAAATTTTCCCTAGGAAGGTCCTCACCCAATCAGAGCGCACCATGTGTCGGTGGGATGGCAGATCGACGGAGGTCAGTTAGAATTTTTGCCAAGGAATGGTAGGGAGTACTAAGGAAAATTTTAGCCCGAAGGCCCGCCAGCCAATAGAAGTGACCACGTTTCCATGAGGGCATTAATGGTCGGACTGGCAGGGGGAATGTTTGAAAATTTCCAAAGAATGAGTTCAAAAGGAAAATCTCAGCCTGAAGGCCTGCCAACCAATAGGGAGATGCCACATGTCCATGGGCTGGTGAGAGGTGAAGGTGTGGAGAGAATTTAACAATTTTTCCAAAATATGGCAAATGGCGCAAGAAAACTCTGACCCCGATGGCCCGCGCCAATCAAAACATGCCACGTGTCCATGTGGCCAGAAAAAAATCTTAAGGTGGGCCCGCAAGGGGAAAGGAGTTGGTTTAGGCCTACACCAATAGAGGAGGGCCACGTTTCCTACTCGGGGAAGTGGTCGATGTCAGGGAAAATATTGGAAGCCCGCCCTTGCGGGTCAATTAGAAGATGATACATGGCAACAAAGCGATAGAGGAAAATTTTCCAAAAAACCAAATTATATACACAATGAAGGGTTAAATTTTGAATTTTGATGGATATTTATAGGAGAAAAATGGTGAAATGTCCCTGGCATGCAAAAAATGCAGAAATGGTTCCCAACCACCAAAATTAATAAAGTATGGGCCTCTTTCTTGCTCTGCAGAGAAATGTACTCTAGCGTATGGGTTTGTCCATGAAGCCCATCACTTTGCAGGTGAGATTGGAGGGATTTGTTTGTGGTTGGAATTGTAAAACAAAATTTTCCCATGTTTTTTGCATCTTTCTTCATTCTGCTTCGTGATAAAAGCTAGGTTTGGCTCATTTGTAAGGGTTGTTCATATTTTCTACTCTTCCCTCCCTTCTTTTCTTCCCCATGGTCAAAAATGAAGTTTGAACCTCCTCCCCTACTCTGTAATGGAATTTTTTGCCTTTTACCATTAAAATGATGTTCTGTGCAAACTTCTGGAGCAATAAAAAACGTGTTTTGTGATGCATTTGTCCATCCTTGCTCATTTTTTGCTTGTTTTCTTCTTTCCTCTCTTCATTGCAAGTATTTGTGCATGTTTTAATGTTCATTACAGGTTTGGAGAAGTGTTCGTGGAGTTTTTGGGACATTTTCTATGTGAAATCTATCCTTGGGCCTGTGATGCATATGTCCATCCTTCCCATTTCTCACCTCTTCTTATTCCATGGCAGTTTTAAAAGATGTTCAACATTTTCCTTCTCTGGTGTATCACCATTTTAGTGTACGCTTCTATTTTCCATCTTCTCTCTCTCTCCCTGTCTCCTTGGAAGTTAGATTAGGATTAGAATTAGCTTGCCTACACTGGAATAGCTTGTGACAGGTATTTTAGGAAGAGGAACCAACCTTATCTGGAGAGCTTTCTCCATTTGCAAAGGTCCCACACTATTGGGAAAGCTCAATGTTGTGCATTCACACTAGATGAGTTTTCCTTAGAAAATCAGATCCATAACTCATTTGGGGGTGCTGTGAAATTGCACTAACACTTCCTTATGGAAACAGAAGGCTTAAACCCATAATAGGGTGTTGGTGTTTATTCTGAGCTTTTATTAGGGCCATGGGATTCTGTTTAAAACTCGTATTTGAGCTTGTGTTGTTAGAACTTGTGATCGATGCATGTATTTAACGCAGTGTAGGTATTCCATTGTTGTTTTTTTTTATTCTGTATCTAGAAACCAATGTGTTGTATATTTACAAGTATTATGAATTGAAAAACTTCAGTCTCATTTATTACTATCTGCTAGAAGGGACCCTTGTGATTTTTTTTGGTTAGATGTTGGACCGTGTAACTTCTTTCGAGGGCTCCTTTGTTTTGATTTTTAAGAATGAACAGTTGTATGATTTTGGCCTGTAAGACCACACTGTGTTCTTGAACTTGACTGTCTATTTCTTTTGAAATAAAAAAATTGGAATAACGGCTTGCTTTGGGACAATTGTATAGATGAAAGAGGTTTTAGGGAATTACTATTATTTCATTTTATTCCTTTATGTTGAATGATCCCTACTTGTCATATGACTTTAAAAGGAACTAGAGA
This sequence comes from Taxus chinensis, assembly GCA_019776745.2. Taxonomy (NCBI): domain Eukaryota; kingdom Viridiplantae; phylum Streptophyta; class Pinopsida; order Cupressales; family Taxaceae; genus Taxus; species Taxus chinensis. The sequence goes on from CM034152.1 coordinate 535,454,209, forward strand.
GGTTTGTGGTTATTTTGTTTAGTCAAGTTGGAAGAAGGTAGGACAGAACTTGTCTTATAGAATTGTTTAATTCTTACTTCCATCTGGGTCGTGGGTTTTTGTAGAATGCTAAATTATAAACCTATTATTCTGTATGTGCTTTGAAAAGTTACAGTATCACTTATCTGGATGTAGGCAATGTGGCTCTTGCTTGGGATTTCGAATTGTCTTCTCATTTGCACTTTTTTGTTAATGTTTGTATTGGAAATTCAGTCTTCAAGTTGAGAGTTCTTGTGACTTTTCAATATTTTTTGATTAGAGGACTTTTACTCCACTACTATATCTTTTTTGAACCACCGTGTATTAAAGAGAAAGAATTATACTCTCTTAGGGGGCATTCTACGGTTTGGGACTGTACTCTGTATTTCTTCTGAGATTTGATATTGGATTTGAGCTAGGTGAATGAGAATAGGCCTTCATGGGAAGGTTTTTATGGAAATTGGAAGTATGCGGGCTTTGACTATGCATTCAGTTTGAGTTCTCTTTTGGAAACTATCTTAAGAAATTCTAAGTTTGTATTAGATGATGGATTTCATTTCATAGTATAAATGAATTGAAATATGGTTTGGGTTATTGTTGGTATGAGATCCTTTTTCTATTGAATGATAAGTTTATTGATTGAAATTCTCATTATTCGATTCTCTTCTTTGTCTATATGGAGGGATGAAACATACTAATATCAAATATGTTGTAACTAACTCCTTGCAAATTGGGAAAAAGTTAAATGCGCCCTTCTATCCTTATGAATTTATGAAGTAATTCAATGGCCAGACTTGTTGACTATTTAATAGTTATTGATAGGATCAATTAAGTCTTGTGGTATAATTTTGACGTTGCAGATTATAATATGTTCCTTTCTTAAAAGTAAATTCAGATTTCTTAATTGTACTTCTTTCTAGATGTTATTACTTATGATTATTTGCATGATGTTTTTCAATTGTTTCATGAAAGAAAAGTTGTTTAATGAAGCAATTAGTGGAATTCACTTTACGTTAATGCTTAGTGCTTATCATGCTCATTTCATTGAACTGACACGTGCTAGCAATTTTTCAGATGGACATCGTAAGTAATTAAAGAAGACAAGAACTTTCATGTTGTATTGGGTTATTTAATTTTGAACCTTATGTAAAGAGTTTCGATTCATTCTTGAATTGTATTGAAATAGAAAAGTTGTATTCTTTTCAGAATGAAGGTTGTTTGTTATACAACATGCATGAAATACATAGCCTTGTAAATGAATAAGTTTATAATGAGGAATTGAATGTTGGGGATTTACTTGTATTGGTTGTGTAAAATATCTTAGATTTATGAAAAAGATGGAATCCCTATCTTTATGATATTATTCATATTTTTTATATGCTTAACTCAGATAAACTTATAAGTTAGATAAAAAGGGAATTAGTTTAATCTCCCTTAATAAGATGCAACTTGTTAAGTTGCATAAGTTAAAAAACTTATCTAAAAAATTCAAATACGTATTGGAATGTGTAATGATTATGTGATAAAACTATAGAGCTTATGAAAGATAATAAGGGTTTGACAAACCCTAACACTTAATCAAATAGAGGAAGGTTCTTCCTTGCTAAATGAAATGTAACCCAAAGAATGGTGTTATGATTGTTAATCGTTAGACTTCATTTCTCTGAATGTTAAGTTATATTTAATGGAACTTATGATATTGTTGTCTTATTTTGGTTAATTATGGTTAAACTAAATAAACGAACATTAAAATTAATCACGAGTTAAAGGAATTTCTTTTATGCTTAATTGATTAAAGTATAGAACAAGGACTTAAGGAGTGTTGGATTAGGGTTTAGCATAGATGATGCAATCTGTTATAAAATCCAAATTAATTTAACATTAATAACCTCCTTGGGGTATGTACATCGTGATGAGGAAGTTTCTGTAGGATGCTGGCACACGCCAACTGTAGGGATTTACCTTCAAGAAGACTAGGGTCTTCTCGAGGATACATCATTGGAGTTGACATGTGGTAACACCTTTCTGGATTGATCATCTAGATCTACACACAATAAGGACTTGAACTTAGTTTTTCTCTAGGTCAAGTTAGTAGCATGTTTAGGATAGGGATTAAATTTCAATAACTCGGGGTACCTTTTCACATCCAGTTGACTTAGGTCAACCGAGTATGCCCTTTTAGCCTAAGTCATCAAGAGTGTCTCCCTATAATAGACTATGTTCCTAAACTGGGCTACGGTTAAACCTTGGAAAACTAGACCGGCAGTAGTTAGTAAAGACCATTCTAGATAATAGAGGAGTGAGGTGAAGGATGTATTCCAAAATGATGAGTATGTCATCTAGGAATACTGACATACATAGTATGTTGTAAATATTTGGCCAAAGTATTGCAAGTTGTTGGCTGTGTTGTCCTATATCCCCAGTTTAAAGCAATGTGATATCAAATGAATATTGGTAACAAATATTCAGGTATGTTCTTTAAATAAGATCACTCAATACCCAGTTAGGGTAGGAAAACCAAGAATATAAAGTATAAAATAAGTATTCAATGCTCAAAGTTAAACATGAATAGATCGGTAGGTAACCAAGTCATGGAATGAATAGATCGGTGTATCACCGAGTCATTACAGTTGCATATGGTTATCTGTTATGAGATTGATTGGTATGGAATGTGTGTTCTAAATAATGTTTTATTTGGAACATTGAAAATTATGTAAAAAAAATAAAAAAATTCCCTTGTTTCTAAAGTCTTAAAATGGGAATGTTACACATATACATCAGATCAGCCTAAAGTAGCTCCCTTATTTTTAGCCACACAAATCTATATGACCAGTTTGGTAACTTCAAAAGTCATAATATTATGTTAGATATATGTATCACATAATAATTAAAGATAAACACAAAATCTAGAACTAACTCCCCATATCCATAGTACACAATATTTTAGCCCAGTAAGATATTATGGTAGAGTAGAGATATACTTAGTTTCCCATTAACCTTAAGATGTTTGTGAACTTCCCCTTCCAAGGGAGGGAAAAATACTTGTTATCCCTTGTGGTTCTCAAACCCATTAAAATTTACGAGAGCATGTTTTCCAAACACTTCTCACGTCACACTGAATGGTGAGTAGGAACCCTTTTTTCATTATAACCTTCTTCCCATCGAAAGAGACAAATATCTATGTGGTCGGTTTAAGGACATCAAAGATCACAAAATTGCAAAACAAGGCTCAGGATGCCAAGCTCCTAACCAATTCATAATTGAATTGTGGTTCTAATTTCTTAAAATATTATCAACATATTTTTAAACACTTTAAATCACAGTACAACCATAGCCGTGATCCATATGGTAAGTCATTATAGGAGTTCCTTCCCTCCCCAAACACTTATCAAACAATCTTCGATAAAGACCCAGGATCAGGGGTTTAGCATATTCCCTTACCAATGGATTATTTTAACCATAATAACATAAATACATACCCATCCATGTACTGGTTATAAAATTATTTACAGTAAAGGAAATAAATCATTAAGTCACATTACCATGGTGTATTCACTAGTGGCAAACAGTTTAGCTACAACTCATTTATTAATATTCATTTTAACTCTACTTCCCATCCCTGACACTAAAAGCTCAGTGAATCAATAACTGAGGTTCCACATATATTTTGTTATGGATTTTCATTTTCCATTATACATTAATCAAGCTATTGATGGTAATAGATAGATTCAGGTATTCACCATGTTTCCCAACATTGTTCTATTGGCCATCCCAAAACATACAAACCCTACATACCTAAATAATACACTTCAAATTATAAGTAGTTACATAAAAATTCAGGATTTTTTCTTAACTGTTACAGTAGTCATAGCAACAGATCTATTTAGTTACAACTAGAGCTAACAATACAAGAATTCACATGACCAAGAGTGAATATGCAGAAGGATTTATGTAAACTACAACATTTTTAATATTATCAAGTAACTCTATTACATACCTAACATATTATTGGAATAATTTAGCAACCAAAAAACCCAAATCATTTTAACTTTCAAAACTTATGCAAGGAATTTAATTTACATAAATTTGCAATGGAACAAACTACTATAACAAGGATAGAGATTTATCATGCCTGGAAAACATTATCAATCGATTCACCCAAAACTTTCTAGGCCTAGTAGCTCTTCCAGTGATTCATATCACAAGCTTTGAAAAAAAAAGAAGGTTGAAATCTACTCACAGCTCCCAAAATGATCCCCAAAATACATATTTAACACAAGTTGATGACCTCATAATAGATTTATACTTGCATGTAAAAGACCTAGAGTTGGAGCTTGAGTCTCCTCTCAAAAATTTCCAGAGTTTGACTACAGTTATCCTCATTTCTACTTAACCTCCCAAACCAAAAACAAGAATTACCAAATAGAATGCATGTTATTGGTTTCACCAAAAAGTTTCATCATTCGCAATGAAGTAAATGTACACATTTAATGCATTTAAGAATACAGTGCCTTGTTGGAAGTTTTAAAAACTAATCCTCTTCCACCAATGCTTCTCTCTAGAATTATCAGGGGTTTTAAATATATATATATATATATATACTACTTCCTCTATTACATGATAGAATCCAGTAATATCCCTTCACTTGGTCAAACTCTTGCATGGAGATAAGATTCTAAATTGAATATGCTTGCATGATGACTATTTCTCTAATTATCATGTAACTTTCCACCAAATTATGACATGCATGAAGTCTATGCAAGGTCAAGGCTTAATTGAAACATAAGCCTAAGTAATGCATGGGTTTAAAATGACCAATTTTAATATTTACAATAATCGATCAAACTTACCCAAAACTACATGTCTTATATCCCAAGTAAAGTTCAAGTCCATGTTCTGGAGATTGGAATAATTCCAAGAATAATAATTCACTCAATGGCCTTGGTTGACCGATGATTTAAATAAGAATAAAAAGTTTCCATTTTAGGTTTATCAATATTTGGCTAAAAAAATTGATTGCCAAACCAACTTTCACACAAAGCTATATACCGAAGTATTTGTTTATAAATTCATCTTTTCCCAATTTAATGATAGTTGAATGGGTTGCAACATCGTTAAACCACTAGAAAAATAATGATAATCCAAGATAGATGAACCATACATAATATTTTATACTTGATGAACCAGATTACTCATGTAGTATTTACATACAAGGTTTGCAACTTTCATCTCGAGAGTGGTCATTCTATTAGCATTAACCTTATTTTTTGCTAACATAACACTTTGTTAGAAAAGAGTGATTCTAGTCATTCTTTACCAATCACTACTCATTGTAGAATAGAAGTTATCATTTTCAATCATTACAAATAATGATCAATAAAGATATAAATTTACATCAAGTTGTCTTTTACAACAAAGTAGGTGGCCAATAACAAATGAATGTGAAACCATGCTTACATAATTCAAATAAGTTCAGCAAGAGATAACAACAACTCACTACCAACTTCATATTTTTATCAATGTAAGTATTCCTTACGCTCCTATCAGAAACAAATGTAAGATGAGAATGTCAAGTTAATTAAGGGTGCTACTGCTAGGAAATAAGCAATGTCAAGTGGTTGCATGTGTAATTACATGTATGTGTGTATACCCCTTCTTAGGACATACATCTATGCATGCAACTATACATATAGCTACGTAATGAGGCTTATTATCTCACCCTCAACATTCCTTCAATATCACGACACAATTTCCAAACATGAAAAATAGAAATCTAGGGGTATTACAGGTAGAAATTAAGGTAATTAGATATTAAATATTGCAAGGATACATATTAATTTAATTAAATTAAACATGATGTGGGGTGGAAGAGGCCATGGTTAGATGGGTATGATTGAGTTGGTTATTTGAAAAAGGACCAAGGGGAGTGTGACCCAATTTGGTTGTCTACATTTGTCCCCTTTTTGTTACATAGCTTGTATTGGTAAGCAATGCATACAAAAATAAGATGTGGTTGCCCCATGTGTGGGTGAAGGTGATCTCCCTCAATCTAGGAACTGATGTGGTAGAAGATAGAATCAGTAAGTGGTTTCATAAAAGGTGGATATGATGAAGAGGAAGGTGGACACTCGGGGTAATTGGGTAAAGATCTAGTTGGGTAATCTAGGGTAATGGGCCAGGGTCAAAGCTAGCAATAGTCAAATGCACGCACATGTATAAACTACGGCATTGTACCAGGTTGAAGAGCTTGCAAAATCTACATCGTCTAAGGTTGATAGGTTTATCCCAACAAGGTTAAGGCGATTCTAGTATCCAAGGTATAGGATATGGTGTGGAAGCACTTCATAGGTTAGGTGTAGGAATGTTTAGGTATGATCTGGTACACCAAAGGTTGAGTCAGGATAAACGGCACATGAAATGGCAAGGTAAGGTCATTAGGTTAAACAACATGGGTAACAAGTGTCACAAGGTATAATGACCACATGAGGTCATAGGTTATTAACAATGTTTTAGGTTCAGGTAGCGAGGTCACCACATAGGTAGGGCCGAGATAGGGGTAAAATAACAAGTCCCTAAATGTGATTAAAGACAGTTATAGGTAATGTAGGCTTAGAGGTAGGTTGCGATAAGGGTGGGTAAGGCTAAACGGTGGCTAGGTTGGTTAAGTTGTTTCAGAAATGGGGAAAGGGTAGTTGATAAGAGCATGACGGGTAAATGATGCTGGTCATATGGAACCATTGATGGTCTAGGTAAAATGACAAATGTTTTTGCGGGCACACGACTAATGTTTGTCTGGGTATAACTGATTACACATTTCTGGGGAACAAGACTGATGTAAGTTTAGGTATAACCGACATCGGTTAGCTCAACGTGGGTGTATAAAAAGACAAAATTCATAAAATACGCATTCATTTGTATGTTTTGGTTTTTGTGAGAATGAAAAAGCACTAAACGAGTTGTGCTTTATTGGGAGGAAAGGATGAGGGATGATATCTTGATGAGGTGGAGAGATCAGATCGGTTAGAGCAGCTAGGTAGATGGGTCAGTGAGCACAAGGGGGTTCGATTGTGATTGGTTGGAGGTCAGAAGGATTAGATATGGTGATTGAACATAGCAGAGGTGGGAGAGGGATCAGGTGGACCACTGATGCAGTAACCTGATGTGCTACCACAGAGACAACAACATGATGAGGTAAGATTCAATCCCTTGCCTTGTTTTGTGAGGTAGATTGGGTTTATAGGTTAGGTAAGGAAAACATGTTTTTGGGGGAAAAGGGTACTTTGAATTGGGGAAGGAAAATTGGGTAAAATAGGAATGGGGAGAGGTGTGGTTAGGTGAACAAGGGATGGGGTGGATTTGAGGGTAGATTTCGGTAGGAATGGGTGGGTAGAAAGGTAGAAGAAGGGAGTTGTTAGGAAGAAAGGGGTTTGGTTGTCATGGATTTTGGCATGATAGTGACTAGTCATTAGTCAATGGGTGGCCGACTTCGGTGGTGTCGAGCTAGTATCAGTCACGAATAAGGTGACCAATTCTTGTTTGGGAGAGACTGTGATTGGTTACGGTTAATCGATACCAGTCCATCATATGGAGAAAATGGGTCCAAAAGAGCCCTAGGGTGGGTGGGTGAGATAGATAGTAGTTAAAGAAGATGTTGTTGATGAGAAAAATAGCATGGGTAAGAGATTGAAATAGGTATGGTTTGAGTGATAGTGGGTGAGGGTTGGGGTGGGTAGATAAGATATGTGATAAGAAGGTAAGTTGCAAGGGGAAAAAGAGGGAGGGTAATAGGTGTAGGTGAGGTTTCAAGAATGATTAAGGTGTATTAATGTGATGTTTTGTTGGATACATGTGAGAGATCAAGTTGTAGATGTGAGATAAGGTACCGCCCCTAATCATTACGGTTCGAGGGAGGTGTGACAGTTCGAGGATTGGATGTATGTTACAGAGGTTGGCCTGATTGGGTTCAGACGCTACCCGGCATGTAGTCTGAAAACCAAGTTTGATGGTCGCCCTAATCAAAAAATGGGATTCGACGACCAACATGTTGCATCTATCGACACGTGAGATCACAGTCACCCTTGAGGATGTGTACAGGATCCTATGGTTTTCGATAGTAGGGACACAGGTATATTTGATCTCCTCAGAGGTGTCTGAGGAGTTGATGTTGATAGTCTTTGGCGAGGGGTTGGTGGAGTTGATGTTCTACAGTGCCATCCTGAGCTATGGAGAGATGTACCAGGCCTGTCCAAAGGATACTAGGCTTATTATGTTGTTGATAGAGGCAATATGTTGTTTTGCATTGCTAGATGCAAAGGGTGGGAGATTCCCACGATCATTGATGGGGTCCTGCATTATATGGTGATAGACATAACCCATTTTATATGGGTGCTAACATTCCTAGTGCAGCTATATAGGGATTTATGGGCGTATGGGTGATTACGGAGGTTCATCTTATGCTACACTTTCCTCCTTCATTATTGGGCATATGAGCACATTGTGTGTGTGTGCACCAAGTTGGCATACCTTGGGCTGAGGAATTCAAGCCAAGTTTGGTTCAAGTGGGTTATAAGTGATGGGTACCTATTATTGGAGAGTGTCAAGCGACTAGGGCAACTCGTGATGTCACCTACTATAGGTGTTTATTGGAGGGGTTATTCAGCATGGACATCATTTGGATACCATATGTGGGTTTTACCTCATACAGATAGATGGCCACTGAGTTTGATGGATTTGCAACTAATTAGATGGATAGAGGGGTGTCATGTAGCAAAATTCTACCCATGGACAGGGTTAGATGACAGTTTAGGCTGCTTCAGGTTATATTGCCACCTTTCCCACAATACAAGCAGGGATGACGTGGAGAGGCCTCTGCCTCTACCACAGACGACAGTGTAAATAGGGTACAAGGAGTAGGTGAGAGACCAGTGGATTGATGATGTCATGGTTACAAATAGATACAGATAGGTGGTGGGTGGCACACTTATGAGAAGTACTGCCAAGGCCAGGGAAGTTGGATTTAGCAACCATCATAGTGTAGAAGGACGCCCTATAAGGGCAGGTGGAGAACTCTGATTACATATTTGGGTATGGTGTAGGGGTAGCTAACAAGTTTAGAGGCACAAGTTGTTATGTTACAGGTGCAGGTGGCCACTCTACATACCCAGGTCACACAGGGACAGGTACCCACACAGGGTGGAGATGGAGATGGGGTATAGGTGGCCACCCTATAGGCACAGATTATAGGTTTACAAGGCTAGTTGGCCACTACATAGGCTCAAGTTGCAGCCCTTCAGGCCCAGATATAGGCAGGAGTAGGACAAGGTCCCTAAATATAGTCACAGGAATAAGGCCAAGGTCCCTCTTTATAGGTATTAGCAGGATAGGGTCCCAAGAGATAGTAATGATAGGCTGGTTGAGAGATGCTTTAGGCAAGGTCCGATATTATCAGGATACTTTGATGGCTGTAGGGATAAATTTTCTATCCTATGGAAAGTATAGAGCATAATAGGCCTTGAGTGAGAGGACGAGGTCATGCACCCATAATGTGGAGAGAAAAGGGGGCCATCGAGCCCCCTAGACAAGGTTATGGTGAGGCCACAATTTCATGGAGGCCAACCCTAGGTGAGGTACAAGCAGAGCTTCGGCCAAGGATGATGATGGGTGGTGAGATGCTAGTTAGATGTCATACGGGGGGAGTGGAGGAGGAGGAGATAGGTGATACACATCTAGAGGATATCTAGTAGGGTGATGTCAGATAGCCATATATACCTCTTTTTTTGTACAGTTGTGTATTTTTTATATATACCGGCCGGTGTGCCGAAGAGAGTGAGGACGTACATGAGATTTTTTTATATTTTTGATGATACACCAGCTTGCATATTGAAGATGGTTAGGATGTATATGATATTTTTTTTTAGATGATTGTGATTATTATTTGTATATATGTTTACATAGACTTTCCAATTGATATATGATGGTGTTTATAGTATGAATAGTGTACATGTTTTAATTTCCAATATGATATATATATGGTATATATAGTATGAATGGTATATATATATATATATCCATTATGTGTGTGTGTGTGTGTGTGTGTGTGTGGAAATCAGGTGGATTAGGCTTGCTAGATTCAAGGTCGTGAAGGCATAGTGGAGTCAAGTCACAAGCATGGATTGAGTTAGGTCATAGGCATGGATTGAGTCAGGTTGACTTAGGCATTGATGGAGTCAGGTCATATGAATGGATTGAGTTAGGTTGACTTAGGCATGGATGGAGTCAGGTTGAACTTAAGCATGATTGAGTTTAGGTTGTAAGTTATTGTTGAGTTAGGTTGGTTCAGGCATGGTTGAGTTTCTCATTCACTAATTTGTGTAATTAATTATGATGTGGATCGTGCTAAGATGCTTTGTAGTAAAATGAATGACAATGGTAAATAAATGGTAGACAAGATGAAATGAATGTATGAGTGATGATGGTAAAGATGTGAAGCAATTGTTGTTTGTGTGGTTTAATTTCCAATGATTGATATAAAAGGAAACTAACTAGGGTAGAATGTGAATAGGAAAGGGGAAAAAGGGAATTGGTTAGGGTAGAGAGTAGCTGAGCTAACCTCCAAGGGCCACATGCCCTTGGAGTTCTACCTACATAGTCCCGACCGAAAAAGGGACCTCAGGTCGATGTAGTTCTCCCATAATCTAGGGAATATTATGATGAAATAGAGGAATGGGCTGATAGGTGTGAGGCATGGGTGATGTAGGTCATAGGCATGATTGAGTTTAGGTTGTACGCATGGTTTATTTTAGGTTGTAGGCATGGTTGAGTGATTTTTAAAACATAGGTGTCGAGAATTTGGTCCTATATAGGATAATCAATAAGTAATGAGGAAGGTGAATGGTTAGAGATGGTAAAACAACTGGATTAATTGATAAGAACCATAACGAGTCTACCATACCCCCAGATGGGATTATGAATGTAAGAATCTAAATGCCTTACACAATGGACTATTCTAAGGGTGAGGAAAACGTCACATGATAATGAAATGTCATGTTTGTGGCAAGGTGCCCTTGAGTATGAGGAATTTAGTGAAAAAAAAAGGGAAAGGGGTGGAGAATGGGAGGTTTAATGTAACTTAGTGTACGATGACATGTATTTCGGAACAAGAAACCCAGAATCCAAAATAGGAAATTCCATGACGAAAATTTCATCTTTTTCCTTTTTCTTTTAATAGACTCATCGATGCAGGAAGCTTCTAAATAGTTATTATATTTTTGCAATGACTATATATAGCTGTCTTAACGGGAGGCATTCTATGATTAGTGTTAGAATATAATGAAGGAGTCCCGTTTTGAGGGGGGTCAGAATTTGCTTGGAAGTCTGATTCAAGGAGTTGTATCCCTTTTTGTTTTTATACATTTAAGTCATGGACAAAACTAAAGAGGATAATCAGGTTCTTGTTTTATGTAACATTCCTTTGTGCATGTGTTTTTTTCAAAATAATGCTAATATGAGTAAAGACTAACACCCTAAATAAGCCTGCACTTTGCAAGAACTGAAAAACAAAATAAACACCATCAAGATAAGAATTAAACAAGAGTTAGAAACTAGAATCATAAATAAAAACTTGAAACCAATAGTGTAAATATCTACACTCCTCTCTTCTCTAACAACAAATAAATGAAGGGACCTAAGCCAAGCTCCATGGCTATCAAAATTAGTTGTCCTTAATATGCAAAGTAACCTAGAATGAGGGCCTATAAATTTGGGGCCTACAAGATCCTTTGAAACACCTCCCATAGACCTAAGCACTTAAGAAAGAGGCTTAACTCTTCCAAGATGATGAACTCTCAAAAGGGAAAAAAAGGAAAGACTTAGTCTTTGCTAATATGCTTGCATTTAGTCTCTTAGAAGAAATTTAGGTGTAAGTGGTAAGTAACAGGTAGGTGGAGGCCCTTATATAGCCCAAAGGATAAGGATTCAAAACATTTCTCATGAATGTGTGGGATAAAGGTCTATAAACCTGATTAGGAAGGGCTAACGTTGCTTGAGAAAGGTAACCTTAATTTAGACGGGTTTTACCATTTTAGCACGTCATGGGAGTGGGGGGTGGGGGGGTATGTTATGAATCAAAGGTGACTTAACTAATAGGTAGAGTAAGAGTATAGAAGGATCAATTAGAGGAAGATAGAGATTTAGGCTTGTATAAGGGGATTAAATCAATTAAATATTGATTTATGTTTTAAATGAAGGGAAAGCTAATATTAATAATAATTAATTAGTCTAGGTAAAAGGGGTGATTATTACCGGAAGGTTGTTCAATTAGGGTATTGTTGGATAGGCAAATTAATTAATTAGCTTAGTGTAATTAATTAATGATGCTCTGAGGAAAATGAGTGCTTTGACGATAGTCATCGATTTTTTAGAAAGATGATAATTAATGCAATTTATTATTTAAATGCTTGGGCGTAATTATGGGTGTCTACATTGTGCCCCTTTTGTGGGTGGCGTACGTGACGCCACTTCAAAAATAGTAGAAGTGGAAAATTTTGAAGAGGGAGACGAAAAATTGGTTAGAAAGTGAGGAGATGCCACCTCAGTGTCGATGGGGGATGAAAGAAAGAAGATGGTCGATGATCAAAAACTAGGTGAGAGATAGATAGAGAATGGGAAGAGGCAAAGTTCCCCGGTAAGCTGGAAGAATAGGGGTGAGAGAAGAAATGTAGAATGAATATGGCGGAGGGGAGAGAAGAAACTAGCCTCTAAGCCATTGTGTATTGGCATAATTCATATGTCATCATATTGCCATAAGATCTACGTTCATCGGGTCCTTATGAAAAACTATACGCATCCGACAAAGGTAGAACGACATGACAAGCTCATCTCATTACTATGACGATTGTCTATTGCCTGAAAACACCAACTTCCAGGCAACATGCAAAATGCAATGCAAATACGGAAAGTGACAGTTCATAACTCCATCGCAGGATACAAAATGTAATGGCAATACGAGAAGGAAATAAGCTCATCTATAGGGCAAACAGTCGAACGCACATATCCAACCCAACAACGGTCAAGACAGTGGTACAAATGTTTTGTATAGTGTAGAGAGAGCCACATGTCATGATTGATGAAAAGGGTTATAAAAAATGATTCCCAAGCAAGGATACATGTAAGGGGAAATGAAATGGCATGGGGGTCCATGAAAAGTGTTTG
>CM034152.1:536067935-536233106 GCA_019776745.2 Taxus chinensis
TGCCACGTGGCAGTGGAGTGGTGGGGTATGCAGAGCTTTTTGGGGAAATTTTTCCCAAATTCAAAAAAAGGGGAAAATTTTTGGGTTTCGGCCCACCGACACTGATTTTTGCCCCAGTTTTTCCCTAAATCTTCAGAGGGGCATATCTTTTGATCCAGAGCTCAGTTTTTTCTCGATTTTGGTGTCATTGGAAATCTATTAAGGTCCTCTACAAGACGAAATCTTAAAATTTATTTTTTGGTGGAGTTTAGTGAGAGAAAAATGAGAAAAAACACCTTTGGCATGGGGAAAAGAGAAGAACCGACATTCAATCACCATTTTTAATGCAGTATGGCTTCCATTCTTCTCTAGCATGGTTGAAAATATTGGGGAATGAACTTTTAAGGGTACCCATGCTATTTTTATAGATTTGGTTAGTGGTTAAATCATTCATTTCATTTTTTCCCATGTTTCTCCTTCCTGAACTCGGCTTTTCATTGTTAAAAGCCAAATTTGGCTCATTTGTAAAAGGTTGGATGTTTTTTATGTTTTGTAGGCTCCCTCCTTGACCCTGGCAAGTGGATTTGTGGAATATCAAACCTTTTTTGGACTACAACATGTTTTCTACATCCTTGCTATTATAATGCACTGCATTTAAAATTGGAATTGACAATGCAAGCTCTGTGAATGTATTTTCAATCATTTCTTGTGTTTTTTGCTCTATCCTGATCTTTCATTACAATTTTAGCAATTTGTGCATGATTTATGTTGCATTTTTATAATCTGTGTCAATATGCAGAAATATATGTTCACCACTCCTTTGGTGTAACACCTTGTTAGTTTAGTTTTATCTTCTTTTCTCTCTTCTATCCTTGTCTCCTTGGTAGAATTAGAGTAGGATTTTGAGTTAAACCTCTACAAATTTCATGCATACATCTGATCAGAGGAGTAGAGGAACCAACCTTTAATTTGGAGATTTTTTTTCCATTTTTGAAAGTCCCACACTTAGGGAAAAGATTCCATGTTGTGCAATCACACTAAATTACCTAATTCTCACTTGCAGATCTGAAGGTCATTTAGGGGGTGCTGTTGATTTACACTAACACACTCACCTTCCTCCTCCATGGTCTTAGATTAGGTAGCAAAGCACACATGCTCTACTGTCGCAGCACTAGACATGATCACACTTCTTCTTGAATTGTCATCAAACTACCAACACCTTCACCAACACCTGCAGATCTAAACTCAGATAAATATTTTATTTCTCTATATTAAGCTCTTGTTTCGAATGTTAGATTCCTTATTTATTTCTTTCTTCTACCAAAATCTATGTCATATAGCCACCACTTACCCACCTATCTGATATATTATCAACCATGTCATTTCCCTCAGCCTAACACCTCCACCAACCTTCCTAAACCTCCACATAAATCCTACCACCCTTCTCAGTTCCCTTACACTCTCTGTGTAATCACATAGAGACCCAAAACCTCATTTTTGGGATTTGGACCATATTTCCCCTACCGATGTCCGTTACCTAACCGTCATTGCTCATCTTCCTAACTGACATCGGTTGACCCACCGACGCCTGTTTTTGTGTCATTTAACATTCTCTAACCAGCAAGCTTCCAATTCAATCAAAATCAACCCAGACCTCACCTGATCAATTCCAGACCCCTTGTTGGACCACTATCAAAGCTGTAAACCTCATAACAACCTACCAAATTTTCATATCTAATCATTGTTAGATTAGATTTACTTATTGTATTTGCACGAGATACCTAAATTGTATAACTACAGTAGGATTTCCTTATTTCATGGTACTTGTTGCATTAAGTTGTCTTTGAAAGTGGATTGACAACCTCTTAGAAAGCACCCCGCTTCTTGGATCTAGTATTTTTCTAGGCAGTCCACTAACCTATATTATTAATGTTATTTTGTGGTCTTATTGTGTTTCTTATAGGTCATTCCTCCTAGCCAAAGGGAATCTCTCTATGATCAACTTGGATCAAAAGTCAATAATGTGTGCATTCAACCAACAACCTTCTTCATCTAAAATAGGCATTCCTCCTATGCCCTAACTTCTTATTTGTTTTTTCTCCATCACAAAATTCAGGTTGAACATCTTGGCACGCTCGGTGGGACCCATTTGGGGTTCTTTACATTGTTCATTCTTAGGGAAGTATTGTGTGTTTGTTTCTTTTTGAAGGAAAGTTCACATTAAAATCTTCTCCCTTGGAAACATTATTTTCTTCTGATTGTCTCAGTGGTATTTGTATTTTTGGATTAAAAATAAATCTTCTTTCTTTCTTGCATTGCATTTAGTGAAATTCATGCCCTTAACCCCTTCATAATTTTTTCTCATCGAATATAATTTGTGGATTTGGGTTTTAAAATCTTTGCATCTCATTTCTATATGTTGCATTCTAGCTGATCTAAATTGTGGGCAATCTATATGCTAGAAGTCATGCCTAGGTGATGGTTCACAAATTGAACCATAGCTCACATTTTTCATAATCTTTATACCAAATCACTAAAAATAAATTACACATTTCTTACACAAAATTTTTCCCAGAAGAAGTTTTCAACGATCAGATGATCAGAGGATTGGCAATGAGCTCTCATTGGTTTTCTGGCCAGTCATCATATCAGAGAAGGATCCCTAAGGAAAAACTTACCTGAACCAAATCATAGTTGTCAGTCCCTGTAGGGCACCTTCGCTAACCAAACATTCTATTTTGCTTACAGTCAGTCCTAAATGACATAAGCCTAAAATCTATAGCTTAGGATTTTGTGTTTGTTATTTTTTTGTCTGATTGTGTTTTGAGGTGTGAATTGGGTTTCTTCATTCTTCCTCATACTTTTACCCCATCATCATGACTAGTGTATTCCGGTTTATTCTAGGTGTATTAGGACTCCTCACAACCATACTCAATATCTGGGTTGGCTCGTTTATTAGATCTAAATCACCAAAAATCCATTTTTTCTTCTCTACTCATATTTCATAGTAACTGATATCGATCTAGCGATAGAAATTGGTTATATCATTTAACTGACGTCGGTTAACAAACTCATGTCAATTTTATGTTGTTTTGGTTATTTCTACCAAAATAGTATTCACCACCTTTCTGTTCTTTCATGGCTTGTTCTACCAGTTCATCACACTTCTGAGTCTACGATATCAGCTTCAGAGTCCAGGTTGACCCATTTTCACCTTTCATTATCAGATCTTTGAATCTCTCCTTTTGCTCAGTAACTGGCATCGATTACCTTGTTGATCGACATTAGTCAACAAATCAGTGTCGATCTCTATGTTTTGATTTATAATCAAAACAACGACTAATTTCCACCCTCCTGATCCATTCTGGCCCACATTTCTATCTTTCTGTATCACCAACAAAGCTCAAAAGCCCTGTTATACCATCAGTCACATGGTTTTGACTTGTAAACAGGACAACGCCCTTGCGTTTCACGCTAGCTGCCAACCGCTTCCACCTAGTCCATCGCCACCCTCTATTTTATCGCCCATAGACCCCAACCAACCTATTACCATAAAAACTGGTGATGAGGAGCTCGCAAGACACCTCGATCAAAACCCCCCGCCTTACAACATTATCTGGCCCACTCATCCACTCAAGACTCTTCAGGGAAACTTATCTATGGCATAACTATATCCATTCCCCTTGTTCTAGCACCTACTTCTGCATCTGCCACTACTAGTACATCATTACTCACTCCTAACTCATCGCATGTGGTTTTTCAACTTGACCCCACATCATTGGTATATGTCACACCTATGATAACTACCGCACCCTCGACATCTATCACCCCTACGACGTCTACCATACCATCATCCACTTCACATGTGTCTTTTGCATCCCAAGCACCTTTGGTGTCAAAAAACCCTACTCCCTTCTAATACCTTGTCCTCTCCATCCTACAGTATCGTCCACCGATCAACATGATGGTATTTACTTCCACCCTGCCTACCTACACCTATCATCAATAACCCCTTATTTCATCTACCACATATTATGGGTATTTTCCCGCAACATCCATCCCCTCTCATATTCCCTCATCACAGTTTTCATACTCAGCACCACCACATGCTGGAGTGATGTCCATGTCATACCCATCTTATCTCCCCCCTTATACCAGAGGGGGTGCTTCGTCATCACAACCTACAAATAATCTCATTAAAATGATGATGGAAAAAATTCAGACATTAGAAGCCTTTGTCTCTGGCTCGTGTAACTCTCTGACTTATGATGAGATTTTTAACGATCCTATTCACTTTTTTGTGCCAATTCATCCCTACCCTACGCATTGGGAAATCCTGAAATTTAACGAATTTAAGAGCAAAGAAAACCCACAGCAGTATTTGTGGTCTTTTAAACACATGTGTTACCTCATAACTCATGATGACACTTTCTTTTTGCAAACATTTCCAATGTATCTGACAAGACCTACTTTAGATTGGTATAGTGCACTACCCAAGCACTCCATATTTTCATTTAACCAGGTAGGTCAGGCTTTTCTAGATCATTTTTCTATCAACATTGTCAAGATGGTCACAATGACCAACTTGTACATGACACACCCATATGATGATGAATTTATTGTAGGATTTTTCACTCATTAGCGCAACTTGATCAATTAACTGACATTTCAACTACCCCAAACTGAGTTGATAAATTTTTTTACCTGAGCTTATGCTAGACACATCTCGTCAACTCTCCAAGTCCAAAATTTAAACATATTTAACGAGGCTTTCATGATGGCATGAAAATGTGAGATTCACATTATCGAAGAAAAGAAAATTTAGTTATGCAACAAGAGCGCTCCCTTCAAACCAAATGATTCTTCTTCTTATCCTAAACCACAAACCAATCATTCTCACAACCATTCCAAGGTTAAGGGATCCACCAATGCGGTGGTCTTAAAGGTCGGCCCATCTCATCCTTCGAACCAACCAAAACCATCTTCAAACCTTTCTCTAGTAAAAGCTTTCAAATTCAAGAGGGAATAATGAAAATAGACTCCCATTGGAGAGCCTTACTATTCCGTATTTGAAAAACTACTCAAAGTTGGGGCCATCGAGCTTCAACCAATCAAACCACATACTGGTTTTGATCCATCCCACCCTTTGCATGTATGGTACAAGGAAACTGATTATTGCAATTACCATTGTATAAGAGGTCATAATGACGGTAATTGTATAATGTTTAAAAACATCATCCAAGAGATGTTAGATAACGGTGAGCTTATTTTAGATAATTCTAACGCACCAGCCAATCAAAACCTATACATTTTCAGGAATCCATTTCTGAACCACAATCACACGTCAAAATCAACTGGTGAATCCTCTGACACACAAGTGCATGAGGCTCACGCCATTTTTGACATGATACCCCTTATGGCCACTCAGTCGCCCGTCATTCCCTCTATTGAATAAATTCTCACGCGAATTCCTTTACCCACAGGGGAGTTTGTTCCATCTACTCCTCTACCCATGAAGTAGTCCCTTACACCTAACCCTTCATCTATAGAGAAACCCATTGTTTCCATGCCTCTGCTCATCACAAAACCCACTATGTCTTCCCCTCTACCCATGGAGGAGCCGATCACATCACCACTTTCACCTATTAATGAAATTGTCACCTAGTCTTCCCCCCAAGGAGGAGTCATTTTGCATGTTGCTCAAATCAAAGGGAACCTAGCCCATTCGACTTCTTTTCCCAAGGAAGAAATTAGTGAACCTATTTTGTCGTCTCCTCCACCTATAGAGGAACCGTTCATACTCTTCCTACCTATAAGTGACACTTCTTCCATGACCTTCCAAGACCCTATTGATCTCCTCGCTTTGCTTTTACCTATTGAGGAAGAGGCAAAGACATTTCATGTGTCCCTTAACTTAGAATTTTGGATGAGTGTCACAATATGTTCATCGTTATCCAAGCCAAAGCATTTATCATGATTAGCTAGCTGTTTAGATTATGTCGACAATTATGTGCTTTTTTGATGCCTTCGGCCCCCTTTCCCCACTCAACAACAAATATCATCTGCTGATACTTCCATGATTTATCCAAAGGTGTCTAAGAAAACCAAAATTATATTTCCTATACCAATTTTAATCACCTCTTCTTCATCACCCTTACCCACATCTAAACCATTATCATCAACCAAGCCATTGTTCACGCAAAAAACACTATCGGCATCTATACCTTCATTTGTGTCTAAACCTATCACCAATTTGGGATTCATGCTGACATTGAGCTTAGTCCATCCTCTTATCAAACTGGATCTAGCTACATACTCAAAAACCATCACAAATATTGTTCCCTTACCAAATAAGAAAACCCAACCTTTTAGACCGCATACATCAGCTTCGCCCACTACCCCACTATTTCCTTAACCAATTCAATCTATCCTAGGCCCACACCCATCAACCTTGGTCAAGCATCCTTTTACCCAAGGTAAACGAAAAATTCATCAACCCACCTCCTCATCATGATCGCATGTCTCTCCTAAACCACCTACACTACCTGTGTCTATTGGAATTTAGGAACTGCGAAATAGTGTTATGATTTAATAACAAACAAAATCATGCACACATGATCTAAACAATCCCCCAAAATCTATAGCAGTGGAATTGTAAACCAGAATAATCCAAATCAAAACAAAGTACACAGACATAACACAACATGTATCATGGTTCACCCAATGTGGGCTATTTCCACTAAAGATAGAGTTCTCATATATATAATATAATAATATATTACAAACCAAATCTTATGCACAAGAGTATATGTATCTCTACAAGAGTATATCCTCCTCCACATCTATAACCAGATCTGTCTGAGAACATTGAACCGTGCCTCCATACCACCACTTGTGTCTCCTCTATATATCTAACCAAATCTACCTAAGTGCATTACAACCATGCCTCTGAAACACCACCAGATCTCACATACCTGAAGCTACCATGCATCTGCCACTCTGCAACCAAACTCACACTATACTGTGAATCTACAAACAAGACATCTAGAAGGGTCTACCAATGTGCAACCGAAATTGTGCACCACAAAGTAAGTATCTCCTCCATCACTGCATCAACCTGTGAAAACATGAAGACAACTTCCTCTATAGTACTAGATTCCTATGGATCAACAATACAACATGATCTCATGGATCTGTAATAAAATATCTCACAACATGTGGATCTACAAGAATGAGAAATAACAATATCTCACAACAACCTGTGAATCTAAAAAGAAGAAACACTAAGTACTTTACATACTATGCAAGCCATTACATGAGACTAAAAAATGCAAAGGAAATACATTAGAAGATAATACCATCTTCTTACCAACAATGTACCTGCACTTTCCTTTTGTTCAGCTTCTCTCCATGAAAGCTCTTGTCTTCATGCAATCTACTTTTTATTTTTCTTCTTCTTCATCCTTTAAACCATGGATATCTCAATTCTTCTCTTTCCTCATCTAACACCTCTAACCCTAGTTTTCTAGATTATATAATCTTAGACAAATTTAGGGCATAATATCCATGCAATTACATCTAATAGGTTTTCTTTAAACTAAAGCTATATTAAATCATGTGACTTATAAATAAAACACTCACGCACAGGTAGCCGATGTCGGTCACTGCCTAACCGATGTCAGTTACTTGCTGACTGATGTCGGTTATTTCTTGACCAATGTCGGTCACTTACTAACCAATTTTGGTCACTATGTAACCCATTCACTTTGTAATGCATACTCCAGTGAAGCTATTTAGCTCCAGACCCTAACAATCTCCCACTTAGAGATAAATTGTTGAACCTTTGTACCTGTACCTTTACATCACCGTCCTCTACACACCGTGAAGACCATCTATTCTTTCCTTCAACAATTCTCTCAAAAAATAAAATAAAACTAGGAAGATCAAACCATCTTCTCAAACCAAGAAATAAAACCATGAGTTACCAAACCTACACGAAGTTACAACTGATCTGTGACAGCAAGCCTCAAGCTCTCACTGAATCGTAACACCATACCAATTGTTGGTATCAGGAAATCAAGCCAACCAAGTGTCTCATGCAATAAGCCATCATGACTAACACACGTGTAAGAGCACTCACTAAAAACAATGTACTAAGTGTCAATCACATTCGTAGCCATACCTGTAAAACCAACCATGTTCTCCAACCATCTATCCATGTCTCCATGCAACCACCAGTGCAACTGACCAAAGACAAGTCAAACTGGAATATGTGTAAGCAAAACAAGATCATGGGTTTAGACAACCCAAATGATTTCTACATGCAACCCGTGGTTAATTACTCCACAACACCTGCATAGCTCAAAGAATTCAAATACTGCATTCTACAAATCCAAAACTATATTAAAAACTAGCATGTCCAAGACAACCATCCGTAGATAACATATCTATTAAGGAGTAACATAGTAACAAGAGGAAATACAAACATCCCTTACTCATGCTCAAGGCATCCATGTGTAAATCAAACATCTGTATCATTATAGACTCACAAAACTAAATATATCCACATGTAAAAACTCACCATGTACATCCATCCATATCACTACACTCTCCAGAAGCTCCAAGTTTGCCACCAACTAACTCCAAATCCAAATATGAATCTTGTGCTCATCAATGTTAATAAAAAACATCCATGCTAAACCATGCCAATAATATCAAGTGCAAATATCAGCAAACATGTCATCATCATACTCTACACAATCAACCAAGATGAAAACAAAACAAAGGGCACCATCTAAAAATGGTAAATAAACATCGTTGTCAAACATGTGACCAAACTGACCAAGGTTTCCTAACTGAACTTGGTCACTGCCTGACTGACCACGATTAACCCTAACCAAGACCAGTCTCTGTAACTAGCATATTTTCTCCTTTTCACCCTTCAAACTCTTTAAAATTCTTTAACATCTAAAACCAGCTGAATCAACCATCAACTACCTTCCCTAAGGAATATCCGAGCACCACAAAATAAACCAAAAGTGACATCACAAAGTAATAAACTCAAAATACTTGTAAAGTCGTGACTTCCCTCCAAAACCAACTTGTGCCTCCTGCCACTCTGAATAGTAGAAATCTCCTCTCACTCTGCATGTTCATCATGTATCCAATCCTGCAATGCCAACAACCTTGGCTTGCTCCAACTAAATGTGAAATCCCCTGCACTGCCTCTAACACCAAGATCAAAAGCTAATATGTCAGTGAGAAATAAAACCAGATGAAACCACAATAAAATTGATTCCCTTTCTTCTCTGAGAATACTTCTACACCTCAAAAGTTTGGACTTCTTGTGAAGAGGGTGAATCACCTTCTCTCCATCCATGTATACTCAACATCTCTCGTTACTTGTAACTATGTCTTATCATGACTGTTCATTGAGGATCTCATCCTTAGACTAGAAACCCTAGTCCTCAAGATTCCACACAACCTGGAAATAAAATTCAAACAACACCAAAAACATGGTGTAAATCTATGCACACTATCCAAACATAATATCATTTTCTCCAAACAAAATAAATAGAACATGAATCATATAGATATACCTGACTCAAACTCTCAATGGACTAACCGACCCAACTCCATCCTCTTTCTAATATAAACCATGAAGTGATCTACATTGTTTCTGTCATGTACACTATGTGCAAAAAACTCGATCCTCCAAACCAGGAAAAAAAACCATCTGCCCTCTCCTGATGAAAAAAACATTGTACAGATAAGTTGTCACAAAGACTGACCACGGTCATCCCCTAACCGACCACAGTTTCCTGACCGATATTAGTTCCTCTGTGACTGACCTTGGTTCTCAGACTGATGTCAATGCTGCTGTAATGAACCCAGCACCACACAATTTGGCATAGAACACCACACCAAGTGCCTACTTCGACCGAAGACTATAGATGAGCTGGGCGAGTCATTTCAAGAAGCATCCAAATTATACAAAACACAATACAAAAAAACCATGCAATAAATTGCATCAAGATGAAATACATCTCCTTACTAGCACCAAGATACTCAACCGCATCTTCAATTGAATTACATGATTCTCTGATGTAATCCCCATCTTCGTTCCATGCTACAACCTCTCTTTGAAGCCATGTGTATCTAACTGCACCAAGGATGCATACCTTCTCCTTTTCTCTATCTAGATCTACAATCCAAAACCATGCATGTGTAACCAAAACATACAAGCACTACAATACCAAGATAAAACCATACCTCTGTAACCCGGATCTAAAATATTACCACCATGCTTGTGTCTCCAAGAACCAGGGACACCTCAGCAAACAAGACACATTCCATGCATCTTCTCAATTCTTCAGATATGTGATTTTATGTTTAAAAGTAGGCTGCCCAATAACCAACCATGGTCAGCCTGTAATCTACCATGGTTGCCTTGTAATCGATCACGATCACCCTGTAACTGACCACGGTCACCCTACTAATGCTAGTTTCCACCTAACCGACGTTGGTCACTGTAATTTCCAGAAACCTTAACCTTCCAGCTCCCACTTGAGATTGAATCTCTTCCAGCGATCTTCTCACCAGGAAAAATAAAACCCTTCTCTCATACACCTATCAATAAACCACTAACAAAAACATGAAACAAACCCTTCCTCTGAAATAACCAATCTGACCAAGCTCTAATACCAGTTGTTGGGAATTCGGAATTGCAGAATAGTGTTATGATTTAATAACAAACAAAATCATGCACACAGGATCTAAACAATTCCCCAAAATCTATAACAGTGGAAGTATAAAATAGAATAATCCAAATCAAAACAAAGTACACACACATAACACATAACACATGCATAACACATCTAGAAGGGTCTACAAATGTGCAACCGAAATTGTGCACCAAAAATTTTCTCCTCCATATCAACCTGTGCAAACATGAAGACAACTTCCTCCACAATACTAGATTCCTATGGATCAACAATACATCATGATCTCATGGATCTATAATACAATATCTCATAATATGTGGATCTACAAGAATGATCAATAACAAGATCTAACAGCAACCAGTGAATCTAACAAGAAGAAACACTAAGTGCTTTGCATATTATGCAATCCATTACATGAGACTAAACAATACAAAGGAAATACATAAGAAGATAAGACCATCTTCTCACTAAAAATTTACATGCACTTTCTTTTTGTTGAGCTTCACTCCATAAAATCTCTTGTCTTCATGCAATCTAATTTTTGTTGTTCTTCTTCTTCTTCCTTTCAACCAAGGATAGCTCAATTCTTCTCTTTCCTCATCTAACACCTCTAACCCTAGTTTTCTAGCTTATATAATCTTAGACAAACGTAGGGAACAATTGCCATCTAATTACATCCAATTAATTTTCTTTAAAACAAAAGCTATATTAAATCACGTGACTTATAAATAAAACACTCCCACATAGGTAACCAATTTCGGTCATTCCTTGACCAATATCAGTTACTTCTTGAGTGATGTCAGTCACTTACTAACTGATGTCAGTCATTGTGTAACCCAGTCACTTTGTGATGCATGTTCTAGTGAAGCTATTAAGCTCCACAACCTAAAAGTATCTTCACTTTTACCTAGGTCCTTGCTACCTCTCATATCTACACCTTTACCAATACCCTCATTATTACCCCTACCAATCGATTCCAAATTTCCCTCTACTACCATCTTTACCACGTCTCAATCATTACCTTGGTTAACTTGTCCCCTTCCGCCATCTACCTTCCCTTCTACATCAAACACTATTCCTACACATTTACCCAAGAAAATACAACCCAAGCCCAAATCCCCTCTACTTTCCAAAAAATAAGTTAAATCTACGCCGCCTCCAACAACCATCTCGAAAGCTACACCTTTACCAAAGAAGGTGTATCCCAAACCCAAAATTGTACTATTTACCAAACCGGTAGTTAAACATACTTGATGCAGCCTAGAATTCTCAGATAACACCTAGTCATGTTGGCACATCACTCAGCATAGGCTGAGTGCTCACCCAAAGCACGCCAAAGGTACCAGGTCCCTCTTTAGGGTTGTTGTAGCAGGATGATAGCATGGTGAAGTGATAAGGACATATAGTTAGAAACTAATCCATCATTACATAGTTATACCAAACCAGATCTATAAAGGCATGCATTTAAGTATAAATCATCAAGAAATCAATAACATGCAATGATAACACATATAATATACTTTGGTTTGGCTAATATTCTTCATATATTAAACATGACAACAATACAGAGGCTTGATACAATAATAGTCATGCGTGCATGGATCTGTTACAATTATCCAGTCTCATGCACTCATGAATCTCTAACCCTTCAACATTGTATATCAACTAGGTGATTCATCTAATATATATATATAGGGTGGGGAACTTTCCCTTCACCACTAACTATGCCAAAAATAGGTCACATGCTAATAATAACCACGCACCGTTTACAATTATAGCCATACATGCAAGTATGCTATCTATAGATCACTTACAGTTAACTAGAGTGATGAATCTATTCTTGGATTACTTCCATGCAAGAGTGCTTCGATATGATCCTAGAAATATAGACAAAGCATGGTGCGCAAGTCTCGGCATCGCTTTGTGTGTTCCGCACGCCAGCCTCTAAAAATAGACTTGATCTACAAAATCAGCTAAGTCTCGAAAGTCTAACTCTACACCTCCATGCGCGATGCCTTCCTATTCCTTCGCGCCTTAGATCCCATCTTTTTTTTCCTTGTGGACTCTATGTGTGAGTTCTACTAAGTGTTTTATCTGATCAACATTACCCCAGACTAATCTCATTGTCACACCAATAATGGTGATGTCCACAACTGAGTAAAGAATAGTTGAAATAAGAATGTTGAATGAATCTTACACAAAGAATAGAAAAGAATTAAAGAATCAAATAATTATTTAGGATTCAAGCTCCTCCGTTTCTTTCTGAAGTATCATCTCTAGATAATCCTCCTTTACGTCTACTTCTAAGTTCTCCCACTCCATTAATTCCTTTTATACTTTCTCTAGAACATCTGCAATGATAGATTCTAGCTCATCCTAAGTTAGTTTTCCTTGCTCATTCTGTATTATAAGCATTATGCTTGACATAGATGTATGCATCCCTTCCAGCACATCCATCTTCTGAGTAATGAGTTTTCCAAGTTCATCTAACCTCTCTTTATGTGGTGCCTTTGCCACATGGCCAATGCCTCATGCTTTTGCTTTACCATAGTTAGTCATTCAGCACAGCCTAGTGTGTCATCCTTCATGGCCTTTTGCACCTCATTGTCTTTTGCCAGTGTTTTTACCCTTATTAGTGCATCTGGAGCTGTGCATATCATTAAGGCATGATTGGCTTTCTTCAGCTCCTCTCGGAGTGCTTATAGTAGGCCCTCATATGTAGCAATCTTCCTTGTTACTATAGCCTGTGAATTTTCTGCCTCTTCTACTGGGTCCTTGGGCTACTCTGGTATACGCACCTTTTCATCCTCCAATACTAATTTTATCATTGTTCTTGCGTAGTGCATCGCAGAAGGAAATTATTTTGGTACCTGTGATTCCAAATGCGGGTGTACCTTTAGTATATCATCTCCAATTTCCTCCACCATACTAACAAAAGTCTCATATTTCCTTTTACTCAGATCCCTCTCCTACACTAAACGTGTCTATTTCCACATCCTTTTCTTTTAGCTCCTCTGTCAGCGCTTTAATTGTAGCAAATTTGTCAATGTTTCTTCTAGCTACCTTAGTAGATACTTTCACCAAGGCATTGCTTACCTGCTCATCTGTCATAACAGTTGGTTTAATTGTCATGTGTAACAGACTTCTAGTGCCTTCTTCAACCATCTAGACACACATGATTCTTCACAGACATCAAAATCCGATTCATCCATATGCGTATGCATTGACCATGAAAGTTGCTTTCATGTTCGTAATGTCACCTTGTTCTCATCCATAAGAGCCCATCCAAATAAATCTTTTTGCATGACGGTGCTCTAGAATTGAGTGTGAACAATCATTCTCTTGGTCCTCTGCATACCCCATTGTTTGTACCCTTACATCCTCACTTGTCTGACGAGACCTTCGCCCTTTTGGAATGGCGGCATCAAGGTTAGGAATATTGGTTGTATCCTCATCCTTGCCTTATGTAGCTTCTAATTGCTCCCTTTCTTCCTCTCCACTCAGTTTTTCCTCCTCCTCATTCTGAGGCTCCTCTTTTGCCCTATGATGGATTGGAGATGGAAGCACTTTCTCCTCAGACTCTTCCACTTCTTCATCTAGCTTGAGCTTTCTTCTTTCTCTTCTTCTCCTCAGGTTCCTCTACTAGTGAGAGTCGCGGTGACTTCCTTGTTGTCTGTTGGGCTTCTCCTTATGACCTTGTGCACTTGAACACCTTTCTGAACCTTTGGTCACCCTACGCTACCTCAGTATTTTCTTCTCCTTGTGAAGCGTCATGCACGTGCTCCTCCTCTTGTCCACTAGATGGTTACTTCCTCCTGCGCACCAAACCACCGCTATCCTCATGCTCTTCATCCTCTTCCTCGTCATCCTACATGGGTTTAGAAGGCCTAGGTGCTAGGATGTTTTCCATAGTATGCTTCCCCTTTGGTGGTCCTGGGAGTGCGAACTCATTCTCTACATACTTATTATTTTCCATCTTTGGTTTAAGTTGGAGATATATGAGCGTGGCCCCGATATCCCCAAAAACAAGTGTTTCTGGTTTGATACTCAAAATCTCTGAGATAATACTCTCGTTATAAGCATTCTTCCCTGGATATCCATACTTCTTTCGCAAGGTGTGGTATTTGCAATCCACCTTGTCTACATTAAATAATAACCTCCTTGTATCAGTGAATTGATGAATGGAAGCTTGAAAATACTGCGTTGTGAACGTGTACGGTAGTTTGCACCAAGGGCTCCATGATCCATCCACCATCGGAAAATGTGTAATACAAAAGTGTTGGTAAACAAAAAACTGAGCCTGCTTCCCCAATACCGAGGGCAACTCCTTTGGTATACGCCACTCCTCTTCAAAAGCCACACAGAACCTGTCATACCACATCTCCACTCTCTCCTTTACCTCATCTGTCATAGACCCCTTGCATAGATACTTGCTGAATCTTTCAGCTGGAGACTTGTTATTCATGGGGTATTCCCATATATTTTCTTTCGGGCCATCCGGTACTCCAATCTCCATGAATACTAAAGAAAGTAAGACAAAACCAAAACTTATCTTACTTCCTGTGTGTGCTTCCTCTACTATTTGTTCTGCAATAAAACCGGCAATGTTGTAAATAACCCCTTCTAACATGCACTTTGCCACATGCAGCCACATTGAGTTTACTTGTGACCAACGATCTTGGTCATTCAATTTTGTAACCAGGTGCGACTGCTGCTTTTACTACCAGACAATTGTGTAATTTTTCTATGTCCATTCCACGTGGTCCTTTCTGGTATCCCAATGCTTTGTGTGTTTCCAATATGGAAACCTTGTCAGTTAGGTCATTTTTGATGTCCTCACCCATCACCTTTAAACATGTTACCGTGGAAATTAAAATGGGTGTTAGTCTTACCCTTCACCCTGTAAAAATAGAAGAAGTCCTCATGGACTCGGCTCATCAGCCACCTGTATAATGGTGCATATTTCCCAAAGTATGGGAGCTCATATAATTGGTAAACACCAATCCTTTTCAGTAACTTCTCCCCTACATCATCATATATCAGCATCCCATCACCAGTTCACCTGTCCGTTCGGGAGTTAAGTAAATCATCCAACTTCTTCTGATTGTCCTTGGTTCGGTGGTTGTACTCACTTATTTTACTCTTTCATATGTGGGAATCCCATTCCTGGCCCACAATTACTTCTTCAGGGTACTGCATCTCTGAAAAATTACTCTCAGGAGTCATCTCTTCCTCCTCTTCCACTACTACCTTCTTCTTTCCTTTTGTTGTTGCTGCTTCCTTCTTTGGAGCCATTCTTCCCTTTGTGTTGTGTTTCTACACCTTCTTCTGTAACTCTTTAATGGTTTACTTCAAACCCTAACCTGATTCAATCATGCCCTAAATTGTAATCATGAAATCATGTGCCCTAGCTCTCAATCTCTATCAATCTACTTCATTCAAACCCTTCTCCTATGGGGATACAAGCTTCTCCAATACACAGATCTACCTTTCATGCCTGGTTTCACCCTCTTCACACCTTGAATCGCTTACTCAACTCTTCACACTTAGCTCTTTGTCGAATTCTCATAGTTGCAAGGGTAGAAATGAATTCGCATCCCATCCTTATATAGATTTTCAATTTTTGATGCATTAATTACTCCTCCACCTACCAAATATTTCTCATTTATTGCTCAATTTTGTCATTTCCGTGCGGTACATCTTCACACCACAGCTATAACCTTCTAGTGCACCTTCCTACCTTCTGGTCACAGACTTCTCTTCAGCATGCGTGCTCTAGCACCCGAGTACCTCATCACTGCACCTTCTCCTGGTAGTTATCATGGCTTCCACTTACCTCGCGTTATACTTTTCCTTCATTCATCTCCATCCTTGGTTACTTTTGAGAAGCAATCCTTTGTAAATCACCTTTAGCAGCTTACTTCCTCAACATCATAGCATTATACCTTCCAATCTTCACAACATTATACCTAGGAGTCACCAATAATCCACCCCATACTAAAAGTATGTGCAGTCCTCTGTGCATCAACATGCTTCATATTGTAGTTAGCTTCATGTGCGCAAGCACGCTTATTACACAAAAACAAGAACTAAATTGACAAAGCATAGCGATGATGAAAGAAACACATTAAGGAAATGCAGAAAGGGAAACCTAATCTATCTGGAAACACTACCTTATTACAAACACCAAGAAGACTTATTTATAGTAGGGCTTCAACCTACTCCGATTAAAGTAACCGGGAAGTCATGTTCTGTCAATTACTTCTAACTGGCAAGCACCTGACTCAAGTATGTGAGTTATAACATACGGCCCCAACCAATGCACCTTGAGCTTCCCTAGATGGCACAAAAACTTAGAGTCATACAGAAGTACCATTTGTCTGACCACAAGTTTCTTATCCTTGATATGCCTATCATGCCATGATTTCTGGTGCACTTTCTCCTATTTCTGACTCCATCGTGCTATGGCCTGACGCTCATCCAGTTGAACCATGTTCTCAATCCGTTCTTCCAAATCTTTCTCATCAGCTAGACCTCCAGTGCACGCAATGTGCAAAGAAGGTAACATAAATTCTATAGGAAGAATATCTTCCACGCCAAACACCAACTAAAAAGGTGTGGCTTTGTTCAATCTCTTATATGTTGTTTGGTAGGCCCAAAGAACAACAGATACTTTGTCATCCCAATATTTTCATCCCACATCACAAATCTTGGTCAATGTGTGGCTCAAAATCTTGTTAAAATCCTCAACAGTTCCATTTTCCTGAGGGTGATAGGGTGTAGTCTTGTGGTGGGCAACCATAAACTCATCTAACAGAATTTGGATTGTCTCATTTAAAAAATGGGTGCCCCTATCACTGGTTAAACTTAAAGGACATCCATACCTAGTAAGAACATTTTCCCATAAGAACCTTGCTACTGTAGCTGTTGTACAGTCCTTCGTAGGTGTTGCTTCTGCCCATCTCATAAGATAATCTGTACAAGTAATGATATAGCGTGATCCAGTCCTACATGCAGCTAGTGAAATAGGCCCTACAAAGTCTATCGCCCATTTCTCAAAGGGTTCTGCACTTGTAATTGGTCGTAAAGGCATCTCATCCCTCTGTCCTAGTCGACCTAGATGCTGACAATGGTCACATGCCTTACAATACTCCTTACAATCCTTATACAATGTTTCCCACCACAAACCAGCAAGTAGGATCTTTCGCGCTGTAGCATCACCTGCATAGTGGCCACCTGCAATACCACCATGGGCTTCCTCCATTATATCCTTTCGTTCATGCTCTAATACACAATGGCGTAACACCTCATCTCTGCCTAACTTGTATAAGTCACCACTGATTAACATGAATGGTGTCGTGCGTATAGCAAGTTACTTTTTCTCCAAGGACCTCATGCCTTCTGGTGCCATCCCTGTCCTTAGGAAGACAACAATGTCCTCTAATTCCATTGGCATGCGTTGTAACCTATACAACTGTGCATCAGGCATGGTCTCTTCTATTGTTTGTGCTTCTTCACCTGATTGAACTCTAGACAAGTGATCCGGTCCAGAATTACTTTTCCCTGGTTTTACCACAACTGTAAAGTCAAACTCTTGAAATAAGAGTATCCATCTACATATGTGCCCCTGTAAGATGGGATTGTTCACCAAATACTTCAATTCCATATGATCTGTATAAAACACAAAAGGTGTGGCCAACAAGATACTGTCGAAATTTGTGCAAGGCATATATCATGGACAAAGCCTCGCGCTCTGTAGTGGTATAATTCTGTTCTGCAGGGGTCAACTTCCTACTAGAAAAACAAATGGGATGATCAACTATACCTTCTCCAGGTTGAGCTAAGACAACACCAATGGCCATGCCAGAGGCATCCACGTGAACATGAAAAGGTTTATCCCATGAAGGAAAGTGCAAGATAGGTGCGGTAGTAAGTTTCTTCTTCAGTATCTCAAACGCGCACTGCTGTGACTCCCCCCAATAGAATGTACCTTTCCCCTTGAGTAATTCTTCCAAGGGTGTGGTAACTTTGGCATACCCTTTTATAAACTTCCTGTAATACCCTGTATGACCCAAAAATCTACGCACCTCACTCTGACTGGCGGGTGCTTTCAAGCCTAAAATGACCGCAACTTTAGCTGGATCGACCAACAACCCTTCCTTGCAGATTATGTGTCCTAAAAGTATGCCAAAGGGAGTAGCAAAGATGCACTTCTTGATATTCAACGAGATACTCAACTGTCTACATCTTTCAAACATTAAGCGTGCAGATTGTCACAATGATCCTTAATTAGCCCATAAACGGTCCAATCATCAAGATAGACCTGCAAGAAGTTGTGAATAAAATCCTTGAATGCTTGCACCACTATCCTTGAGAATACAACAGGTGCATTCTTCAATCCAAAGGGCATCACAGTATAGGCAAAGCTTCCCCATTCAGTAGTGAAGGTGGTCTTTTCTTGATCTTCCGGGGCAATCCTAACCTGATGATACCCTGAGAACCCATCTGTAAATGAATATATCTCGCGCCCAGCCACTCCTAATATTTCCTCTATGAATGGCGTAGGGAAAGGATCTGTAACACATGTTGCATTCAACTCTCTATAATCAACACAAATTCGAATCCTACCATCCTTTTTGATACTTATCACCATAGGACTGACCCATTCTGACTCATCCAATGGTCGAATGATCCCAGATTTCAACATCTTGTCAATTTCCTCCTTTACTTTCTCGCACAAATTGGGATTCATTCGATAAGGTCTCTTCCTAACAGGCGCGCACCTTCCTTAAGCTTTATCTTCATTTCTCCAAGTGATTTATGCACGCCTTTAAGTTCATGGTATCCTCTTGGGAATAAGTCCTCATAGTCTCGAAGTAACTCTATGATCTTTGCCACTTCTGACTCTGACCAGTAATCCCCAATTATCACTTCCTTAGGTTCAGCTTCTGTGCCAATATTTACCTTTGTTGTCTTCATAGGTTCATGATATGCGTGTATCTACATCCACACTGTCTAACACCTCACGTGCTCCATGTGAATGATCAACTTCCAAGTGCTCAACTTCCTCATCATCAATTATGTAAACCAACTTCCCCTTGTCTTTTTCTAGAGAAGCGCACTCAAGTAGTATGGTATCATCTACTTCTTCCTCAAAATGTGCCCCTGTCTCTGTCTCACCAAATAATTCCTGAATAAGTTCTTCCACTTTCCCACTGTCTCCCATGGTTAAGCGCTTGATAAAGCTTAAATCCTTGTTCACTGGTGGTGTAGATGAGAAGAAGTCAAAATTTTGGATCATCCCTGCAGTCAAATTCTTCCAATTGCCAGTGTCGCGATGTAATTCAGCATATACATACCAAGCACACGTGCACAACCTTGTAGAGTAGAATAAAACTGATGCACCCAAAGTGAGGGTGGTAATGCTTCCTGTCCTACTATCCAGAGTCTCTCACACTACTGGATATGATGTTGAACAGGTTGATCACCATGATAAGGGAAAATCTTTGTAGGTGCATTACTTCTTGAAAACCTGGTTGATAAGGTGGTCCCAATCTCTCCCCATTCCAAGAGATTATCCCTGTGAACCACCCACCAGCACGCTGTTGTCCCGTGTAAAGTATATGATAGCATATCTCATCTTTTAATCTGGTCAGCCCAGTTTTCCTCCATGGCCTGCAAGAATCCAGCCAGATCTTCGGATCCAGTATATCGGGGTACTGAGTGACCTATACATCGGACAGAGTGAAAACCCTTTTTGCAAGCAACCACATGCTTAACTTCATGCCCCACCAGTTCATAAGTACCATGAGCCCAATTATCACAAGCAATACTGGTAGTATCACTGATTGACTGAGAATCTTCCCAATGAAGGATTCCTTCCTTAGATGGCTCATTGACCTCTGGGTCCCGAATAGCGCGTATATAAATTATGTTCAAGTCCTCTTCACTCAAAGGTTCCACATATGGTATGGATTTCCCATCTGTCAATGGTATTATGACCCTTTCCTCCTTGTTCTCGAAGCTGATATACCCCTTGTTAAACCTCAAATCAGCATTGTTTGCATAACACCAAGGGCACCCAAGCAAAGCTGGGAAGCTATCTGCTTCCGCAAGTGCTAACACTTCGAAGTCTCCTGTGAACTTGGCCCCTTGTATAGTGATAGATGCATCCTTCAAAAATCCTATGGGAGTAGCTTTTGTTCTGTTTGCCATGAACAATACATTAGATGATGGCTGCAATGGAGGTCTCCCCATTTGTACCCATGCATCCAATGTAAGTACATTCACTTCCACACCTGTGTCAATCAAAATATTGCTCAACAACCAACCATCCACAACAGCATTCAAAGTGATCTCCTTGTCATAGTCAATGCTATCGGGGGGGAGATTCACATGGAGTATTTGTCTTCCAGTCTCAGTTCCCACACGGAGTATTCCCCTTCAACCAATTTCCCAATAAAGGAATAATATTCTCCTGGCACAACATTCTACATACCTCTCTGATGTCATCAATATCAGATGGGGCCTTTTCTGTATCCTTATGCTCCAACTTCTGAGACTTGCTCTTTCAAACACTGTATTTCACCTTGAAGGTTTCTAAGGACCTCCATAGTTTCCTGATAGACTTCTTTCTGATGAGTTGGATCTAGATACCTAGCATGCAAAACCTCCTCCCTAGTGATTGTCAGCTTCTATTGCAATACCTCTTTCGTGCGTGCCACCTTAGCTCGTGTGGTTATCTTGACTGTTACTACCTCGGGTTCTGGTGTTAACTTGGGCATCCACTAATTCTCTACCATGCACTGGATTCTAACCATCCCTATGCCTTTGTTTTCTTGCTTGTGTTGCTTACTGAGATGCTCATACAAGTCCGGACACTCTTCATAACTATGCCCCTTTCCACAAAATGAATAGGAAATATTCTGTGGGCATTCGCGCCTATAATGGTCAGGTGAGCCACATGTATAGCAAGTTCCTCAAGGGAATTCACCTCTTTCCCCACCTCAGCCTCATCCTCCATATCCTACCTTGATATCCTCATCCTCTTCCATGACCTCCTTCAAATCTTCCATCATTCATTATCATAGCGCGCTTGATTATAATCCCTATCTTGATGCTCATTCTTTCCTTTAGAACTATCAGCCACACTCACCTGTCACACCCCAATATCAATGGCATCATGGATCTAGCCAATCAATCTACAATCTTCAGTATCATGGGTCATGGACCTACAAATTTTACAAAAAGAGGATACATTCTTCCTGATCGTGCATTGTAGTAAGGGGCAGTGACTAGCATCATGATTCAAATGGAAAATCTCACAGTCTAACAGCAGTGAACGTACAGATCTGTGAGGGAAACTATCCTTGGTGTGGCCTTCCACTTCACAATCTATACACCAGATTCCTGAGTGCGTCTCATGAGCTGAGTTTGCTGATAATTTCTCTAACTGTTTCACCATAGCTGCTATCTGAGCCTCCAAGAATGGACTAACTCCAGTGTCAATACTCCCAACTACCTCAGCGCGTAGAGCTGCTTCTAATGCTTCACGTGGGTTAGTATAAGTCTTATGCGATAGTGCTCTTCGAAATGGAGTAATCAATCCCCCGAACAAACCATTGTGCATGCTGACTTGCATGTATATCATAGGAGAGTTTGGATAGAAGTGTTTTAAAATGGGCATCATACTCACGTACACTTTCAGTAGTGCCTTGCTTTATATCCTTAAGTGCGCTTATACTCTTCTACTCAAACTCTGGGATATGGAACTCTTTTAAGAAAGCATCTTTCAATGCTGCATAATCAATACAAGTTTGATTGGGATCAAACTTCCTATACCAGCTGTGTGCGCACACCTGTAACATAGTAGCAAATTGACTTGCCTTGCACTCAGAAGCCATGATACCTTTTGCACGCCACAATATTTCACACATATGAATATGTTCAGCAGCATCCTCGATACCTCTGTACTCTTGGGAGATGAAGAGACATCTCCATATAAATGTTCTAGGGTTGTTGCGGGCCTTGACCACCTGACCCAGAACCTCCTTGGTTTCCTCTACCTCCAAAACCACCCGAACCACCAGAACTAGAACTACCCATACCTCCCGATCCTCCTCCTAAAGTTGGAATAGGGCCCGTAGATGCACTCCCCTGTGTCCCGACAGTGGTACTATACTGGACCCCTACAGTCTGTGAAGTAGTCCCAGTTCCAGAGGTGAATCCCACATTCGGCGCGCTCATATTTTGTGCAGATGATGAGCCTAAAAATGTACCCCCAAAAAATAATGAAGTTCTATGTGCTGCCATTGATGTACTTGCTGTCTGACTTGTTTCTGCTCTTTCACTTCCTAAATGAAAACTTTGTTTACATATTGTACTAGATACTGGAAAACCAAGTGCAAGGGCTAGGTCAGTAGGTTGGCTTAGATGTGCACGCCTAGTGGCCCAGGTCATATCTTCTGGCACACTTCCATGTGAGGCTGAAGAGGGTTCTTTGTCATGCTTTCCTAGATGGGGGAGTTCCTGATGCTCTAGCTCTTCTTCATCCTCATGAGCCTCAAATCCTTCACGAGCCATCTCTCTCCACAACGCCATCCATTCTGCAACTTCTTGCTTCTTCCATAATTCCCTCTCATGCACCTCATCATACTTCATCTGCCTCTCTTCCCTCTGTCGTGTTGCCACTAGGTCTGCCATCTTTCACCAATCCTGTTCCTGCCCCCCCGCATGGAGATTTTTAACTTGCCATGGGCTTATCTTCCAAGTTCAACGTTACCATCAGTATCTTGATTGCTAGTGGAATACCTTGCAAATACGTCCCTCTAGGATACCATAGGAACTGAAACTCAGCTACCTCCGAGCACGAATAAGTTGAAATTGAATACTCCAGAATATAGTTGTTTAGAACACCGCAAAACCAGGTATCTACCACGTGCGAGTCCAGATCAAGTTCAGCATCATATAGTGTTTGAAATTCCTCCTGTGTCCAAACAAGTGTGTGATACCTCCAATTCTGCTTAGATGCATATGCAGTCAACCACTCGTATAATTCTATGGGAAAGATAACAAAGAAGCTTTCGTACAAACTGTCATACAAATTCTACTCTACCCAAGTGCGTGTGTTAAATCCAGATCCAGTGCTAAACCTTCATGCGTATTCTTCCTCCAGATCATGAATCCACTCTTCAACGCTCACCAAAGTTAGCTAGTATGTCTTCATCATGAACCATCCTGAAAACAACTGAAAAAGAGGTCCCGGCAATGGAACCAATGATGCAGCCTAGAATTCTCAGATAACACCTAGTCGCGCTGGCACATCACTCAACATAGGCTAAGCACTCACCCGAAGCGCACCAAGGTACCAGGTCCCTCTTTAGGGTTGTTGTAGTAGGATGGTAGCATGGTGAAATGATAAGGACATATAGTTAGAAACTAATCCATCATTACACAGTTATACCAAACCAGATCTATAAAGGCATGCATTTAAGATAAATCATCAAGAAATCAATAGCATGCAATGATAACACATAGAAGACACTTTGGTTTGGCCAATATTCTTCATATATTAAACATGACAACAATACAAAGGCTTGATACAATAATAGTCATGCGCGCATGGATCTGTTACAATTATCCAGTCTCATGCACTCATGAATCTCTAACCCTTCAACATGGTATATCAACTAGGTGATTCATCTAATATATATAGGGTGGGGAACTTTCCCTTCACCACTAACTATGCCAAAAATAGGTTACATGCTAATAATAGCCACGCACGCCATTTACAATTATAGCCATACATGCAAGTATGCTATCTATAGATCACTTACAGTTAACTAGAGTGATGAATCTATTCTTGGATTACTTCCATGCAAGAGTGCTTCGATATGATCCTCAAAATATAGACAAAGCATGGTGCGCAAGTCTCGGCATCACTTTGTGTGTTTCACACACCAGCCTCTGAAAATAGACTTGATCTACAAAATCGGCTAAGTCCCGAAAGTCTGACTCTGCACCTCCGCGCGCGATGCCTTCCTATTCCTTCGCACCTTCGATCCCATCCTATTTTTCTGCGTGGACTCTGTGTGTGAGTTCTGCTAAGTGTTTTATCTGATCAACATTACCCCACACTAATCTCATTGTCACCCCCAACAATGGTGATGTCCACAACTGAGTAAAAAATAGTTGAAATACATAATGCTGAATGAATCTTACACAAAGAATAAAAAGAATTAAAGAATCAAAGAATTTTTCAGGCTTCAAGCTCCTCTGTTTCTTTCTGAAGTATCATCTCTGGATACTCCTCCTTTATGTCTGCTTCTAAGTTTTCCCACTCTATTAATGCCTTTTCTGACTTTCTCTAGAACATCCACAATGATAGATTCTAGCTCATCCTGAGTTAGTTTTCCTTGCTCATTCTATATTACAAGAATTATGCTTGACATAGATGTATGCATCCCTTCCAGCACATCCATCTTCTGAGCAATGAGTTTTCCAAGTTCATCTAACCTCTCTTTATGCGGTGCATGTGTCGCGGCCAATGCCTCGCGCTTCTGTCTTTACCATAGTTAGTCGTTCAGCGTGGCCTAGTGTGTCATCCTTCATGGCCTTTTGCACCTCATTGTCTTCTACCAGTGTTTTTACCCTTATTAGCACATCTGGAGCTATGCATATCATTAAGGCATGATCAACTTTCTTCAGATCTCATCTCGGAGTGCTTGTAGTAGGCCCTCATATGTAGCAATCTTCCTTGCTACTGTATCCTGTGATTTTTCTGTCTCTTCTGCTGGGTCCTTGGGTTGCTCTGGTATACGCACCTTTTCATCCTCCAATACTAATTTTATCATTGTTCTTACGTAGTGCATCGCAGAAGGAAATTATTTTGGCACCTATGATTCCAAATGCGGGCATACCTTTAGTATATCATCTCCAATTTCCTCCGCCATACTAACAAAAGTCTCATATTTCCTTTTTCTCAGATCCCTCTCCTGCACTAAGTGCGCTATTTCCACATCCTTTTCTTTTATCTTCTTTGTCAGCGCTTTAATTGTAGCAGATTTGTCAATGTAAGGCTATTTATACTATTCTTCTTCACCTATGTCCACTCAAAGAAAACTTTGACAATGATGATCTTTTAGATGAGGACCCAATTCCACCTTCTCCTATCGTCATATAACCTAACCCCATACTTAGTCAAAAACCTACATCTCCACTTCCATATCCCTTTTACCCTCCTCTGCAACTCAAGATTAACATGATCTGCATTAGTGAACTAGCCAAAACCCCTCCGAAATGCCTATGTGCCCAAATTATTTCACAAGAGCTTGTTCCTTCATCTTTCTTTGGCCCAGCATGCTATTACACCTTTCACAACACACTTTCTCCATCACCAATTCTTCCTCAAATTAATATGATTTGAGTTTATACTTGCCCACATAAGGAAAAAGAGAAAGAGAAGATAGATAGTTCATCCACAACACCATTACCCAACATTCCATCTACATCTACACCTAAAATCACCATCCGTGGACCTACATACCTCCTTTCAGATGGAGTTTCCCATCGTATAATGATCAAGCAATTAGCGTAGTCACCTCTAAATATTTCATTATATGATCTCATCCAAACCAACGAATCTCACTACCAGGAACTCGTTTATATCTTATAAACCATTGAGGTACTACCCAACGACCCTTCACCTGTCAATGCCATATCACCCCGCACCACATAGCTACGCTTACTGCTTCACCTAAAACTTCTCTGCACACTACCACTCATCAATTTTCTAATGTTAGTTTCTTTAACTCAAAAATTTCTCCTTTCCATTCAGATGATCCTCGATCCAGCTATCTTCATCTCTTTTCGATGATACTCGTGTTTGACGAGTTATGATTGATGGGGGCACAAGTATTAATATCATTTCCTCATGTACGTACAAGCAAATGTGTAGACTTGTTAATTGCATGCATAATAACCCGGTTACGCTGCACTCATTTAATGATGTAATCATGTCCACTCTTAGCACGATCACCTTCATATCCATGTGGGTCCTCACATTCTTCCTGAAATCTTCTATGTTCTTAAGGGGGAACTCCAATATAACATGTTACTTGGCCAACCTTGGATTCACGTCATGCGTTGTGTACCTGCAAAACTTCATCGCTGCACTAATTCGAGTATGAAGGACACTAAGATATGATTCACACAGAGCCTTCCCCTTTCAAGACCTATAACATGTTATAATACCCAAATGATGTCTTGATTACGGTCATGGCATTTGGTGCTACTACCACTTCTTCTGATGTCGTTCCTTCTTCCACG
Organism: Taxus chinensis; assembly: GCA_019776745.2. Taxonomy (NCBI): domain Eukaryota; kingdom Viridiplantae; phylum Streptophyta; class Pinopsida; order Cupressales; family Taxaceae; genus Taxus; species Taxus chinensis. Next base: position 536,094,965 of record CM034152.1, read on the forward strand.
ATAGACTCGTCATCTTTCTTTACCACACCTACCAATTTTTCCCCACCATTTACCACATGTGGCCCATCCATTCCTACCGCTGATGTTACTTTAAAAGCTAATCCATCACCATCTTCCCATGCTTCGAGTAGTTCATTTATCCTAGCTTCCCAGGTCCAAACTTTTGATCCCCTGGTAGATGTTTTTCCATGTCTTTCCTTAGGGTAATATTGCCTTTATAGCATTCATACTTTCCTTACTCCTCAAGAGTATGATAGCATACACCAACATCCATATTATTACCAACGAATAGGAGAATTACTTTCAGACTATCCTCCTCATTTCTTCACAAATATGACGTATGGGGGACTAGATGTCACTTCCTATTCACCCGAACCACCAACCACAACACACCCCTTTTCATATGATTTTAGACACCCTCAATAAATGTTGCTTCACCCATACCTTTCTCCATTATTGTGCTTGTAAGGGCTTTTTCTTTGGTCTGTATGAACAAGGTTCGTCACATAGTTATACCCTACACAACCCACAAACATAAATATCGTAATGGTATCAGCTTCATTACACCACCTAGTCCAAAAGAAAAATTGCATTCACCTCATAGAAGAAATGTAACCTTCACTACCTTCCTCACCTAGTATACCATCTTCTACACTATCTTCGCATGTCACCCCACATTCCCCTACGGAGTCTATGGATCTAGAATCCATTCCTCCTTACTTTTTTTTTTGCAAAAACCATTTCCTTAGACCCTCTGACCTATCATCATGATGGTGAGGCTCCTTATTCTATTCCACTCCTTTATCCTGACATGTTAGAAGACGACACTCTTTCTATCAATGTTGTTCAATGTCAGGATGATAATTCTCTACTTACTTATCTCGGTGAAGAGAATTCATACATTCATTTGTCATTACCATCTGAGACACAAACCATGTTGAACGAATCGACCATAGATATCAACATTCACACTCAGGATGAGCCCCACATTCTCAAGATTGGCCAATCGTTAGATCCTGCTGAGCAAGAAGCTTACACTTCTTTCCTCCGTAACCATAGAAACACTTTTTTTTGGTCGTCTACCGATATTCCTGGTATTGACCCAAATATCATGGTCCACAATATCGTCACCATTGCTAACCCTAAACCTATAAAACAAAAGCTGCGGAAAATGCACCCACACATTTCCCTTCATGTAAAATAAGAACTTCAGCGCCTCCTTTCTATTTCTTTAACCTACCCATTGATTATCCCAAATGGATTTCTAATATTGTTCCTGTCAAAAAAGGGACAAGGGGACTTCCGCATATGCATGGATTACTGTGACCTTAACCTCACTTTCCCTAAAGAAAACTTTCCTTTACCCAGCATTGACCAACTTGTTGATCTAACAGTATGCCATGAGATGCTCTCTCTCATGGATGAGTTCTCAGGTTGCACCAGAAGATCACCATAAAACCGCATTCATTACCCCTTGGGGGACCTTATGTTTTCAGTGTCATTCCCTTTGGTTTGAAAAATGTTGGTGTCATTTATCAGCATGCAATGAATTATATCTTCCATAACATTATGCATAACATATTGGAAGATTATGTCGAAAAAAATTTGGATGAATCCAAAATTCGTGTTGAACATATTCATGTTCTTAAAATTATCTTCGACCGTCTCATCAAATACTACATTCACCTTCAACCAAACAAGTGTGTCTTCACAATTATATCTGGAAAGCTCCTTGGTTTCATTATTTCTCTACGTGGCATTGAAGTCAATCCTGCTAAAATCAAATCCATACTTGAGATTTCGCCATCTATTAATCAACGCTAGTTTCATAGTTTGCAAGGAAAAATTTCAATCTATTTGACATTTTATTTCCCAATTATAGGATTGGTTTCATCCCTTTCATCATCTTCTTAAAAAGGATATATCCTTCCATTGGAATGAAGAGTGTCACAAAGCTTTTAAAGCATTGAAATAATATCATCTTCAAGAACTTGTGTTCATTCCACCTCAAGATTCCAAACCCTTCTACCTGTACATCTCTTCCACTGACCATTCCTTGGGGGCCATGCTCGCTCATCAAGACGAGAAATATAAGGACCAAACTCTTTATTATATAAGTCGTACGCTTTTAGAATGTGAGTCTAGATATACGCAGGGGGAAAAGCTTTTCCTTTCTTTATTCTTTGTGGCCATCAAACTTCATTGCTACCTACTCAACAAAAAAAAAATTCGTTGTCACTAATACCAACCTTTTGCATTACATGTACACTAAGCATTTTCAACACTAATGCACCTCTCGCTGGCTCATGCTTCTTTCCGACTTAGACCTAGAATTTATTCACCAAAATTCTATCAAAGGACAAGTGATTTATGACCAACTTGTAGACACGCCGCTCCCTGGAGATCAATCTTCCAACTTCAAATTCCTAGATGAATCTATTGTTACTCTCTCCCTTTACAATTCACTCAGGGAAACTATAATTTACCAAATGACCTTATTATTTTATGGTTTCAAATGTCAACGCGAGGGTGGCACAGGAGTCATTATCATTCCTCTTGATGGTGAACACATGCCTCTTTTGTTCAAACTAGACTTTGACTGCACTGAAAACGTGGCTGAATATGAGGCACCGAGTATTAGGTCTCCAAACTTTTATCACCTTAGCTATTACATCCATTAATATCTTTGGTGACTCACAACTAGTAGTGAACCAAGTCAGATGGTATCTATCAATGTCGTAATGAGGTCCTACAAAATTACAAACATCATGTCGACCTACTTTTGACCACATTTGATCACTACCACCTTCAAATTACACCTCGCTCCACTAACAAATTTATGGATTACACTGCTTGCCTTGCCTCACAAATACCTACTTTGCCCCTCCGATTCACAAATATTTGTCAGAGTACAGTGATTGCAATCTCCTTCTTATATTACCTATGGAGTAAATTTTGTGGGACGTATCGAAACCAACTCACATGACATTTGGTATAAGAAATACATTGATTACCTCTCCTTTTCAATCATAACTTCAGAACTCACTCGCAATGGTCGACGAGATTTTCTTCAAAAAGTCTCTCGTTACATTGTCATGGGAGGTCTCCTTTATAAACGTGGATTTGACGGTATCCTACTTCGATGCCTCACTAATTCCAAAATCCCATACACCATAAAGGAAATCCATGACAGAATTTGTGGTGGTCATTTTAGTGGCCTCGCTGTCACTAAACTCATCCTTCACCTAGACTACTATTGGCCCACCATAAATCAAGACTATTTTGAATATGTCAAACGTTGTGTGAAATGTCTGTACTATGCTAACCTTCATCATACCCCTAGCCAAGCCTTACAGGTTGCTAGAGATCTGTGGCCTTTCTCTCAATGGGGTTTGGATCTTATAGACGAGATTAACCCTCATTCTTTTCAATGTCACCAATGGATCATCACAACAACTGAATACTATACTAAATGGGTGGAAGCCTCACCTCTCATTTCTACAAAAGCTAAGAAAATTTTTGAATTCATCAACCATCATATCATTTTTCGCTTTGGTGTTCCTCATCGTCTCATCACTGATAATGGAAAAAAAATTAAAAATAAAACCCTAAAAAAATTATGTGATACATTTGGCATTCAACTCGGTATTTCTTCACCTTACTACCCACAAACCAATGGCCAAGTTGAATCGAATAACAAAAATCTTAACAAAAATTTTATGAAAGTAGTTGACGATACTAGTAAGGATTGGCACACACACATTCATTTTTCCTTATGGGCTTATCGCACTAGTATTCATACTTCCACCGTGGCTATACCTTTTTCTTTGGTCTATGGTACATAGGTAGTCTTGCCTCTCGAATTCCAAATTCCATCTCTTCGCATCTCACTCAAAGACATGTTCAATGATGATGATTTTTGCCAAGACCATTTGGACCAACTTGAGCTTTTGGATGAACTTCGCTTAAATGCTCTCAACCACCTTCAAATCTACCAAAAAATGTATCAAACGTGCCCTATGACAAACGTGTCCATGAACTAACCTTCAAGGTTGGCGATCTTGTCCTAAAGGAAAATCAACATGTAACCAAAGAAGAGAAAATAAAATGGGGAAATTTCATTCCTAATTGGATTGGACCCTACATTATCACCCACGCCTATAGATCAGGCACTTATCCTTTATCTTCACTTGAAGGTAAACCTGAACTTGAGCCTCTTAATGTCCTGCATTTTTTACCGTTATACTATCGAATAGAGTGCTACATCACTTTATGTCACATATACACTTGTCCCTTGAGAAAAAATTTCATCTGTCTACCTTATTTTAAGCACCAATGATTAAACTAGAATCATGTGATTATTTGTCACCATTTCGACCTTGTCTTAAATAGGACTACCATGGCTCTACTCATGGCATGATTCTCATGGAAAAATTTTGTCTCCCTTTTCAAGATGGAATCCCATGGTCTTTTGTCACTTAAAATACCCCTTTTCATAGCTAACATGTTCATGCTATGGTTTTTCCCTCATAAAAGAGGCCTACACTCATTTCTAGACTTGTCCGTGACTTTTAGTCTAAAAAAACTGAAAAGGAAAAATACCAAAAACCAATATGGGGTGGCAAACATATAATTCCTTGAGTCAAACTTTATGCAAATATATGAATTCCTAAACAAATGGATGTCTATGTTCCTTTCTCGCTGCTATAAATAGACTGATCCGTCGAAGGACAACTATAAAAAGCCGGCCTAAATAAATTACCCTTGAAGCATCATGCATTGATCACCTTGATGAAGACCTCAAGAGAAACTTCAAATATCCCATAATAGACTTCCCGCATTCGATCATTCTATATGGTCAAAAAAGAAATAAAAAGAAAAGAGAAGAAAAATTAAGAAGATAGAACTTTTTGTCATGGACTAGCCTAGCTTGGTTTTGGGTGTCTTGCAGAAGAGGCATAATATACTGTAACAATGTTACGCTAAACAAACCTCTCCACCTTCCCTAATTTTTCTAATCTCCTAAACCACTCAAGGGATGTAGCATGTATTTTACATCTTGTGATCATGTCAATTCTGTCACCTATAGACCTTTCGCACTTGCAATGCATCTATGGTCTTACGTTCAAATAAGTCTATGGGTTCACACTTAGGGTTCTTGCAAATTTTGGAAAAATCATCCCTCTAACCTTATCATCTCTTCATGGGTTGATCTTTTTGACAGGACAATCCTATTGAAATCAACACTATCTATGTAGACATTTTTCTATACCTAAACCGAGCTTCATGCACCTTAACTCTTACCTATTCAATATTTCATCATTTTCCTATCTTACCAACCTAATTGCCCAATTCACATATTTATTTCACTAACCCCATCGTATTATTCCCTAGTTTAAGGGAGAACTACATTTTCTTGAGGCCCCATTCAAAATGGCTATGTAGATAGCACTCTTAGAGCATGGAGCCCTTCGAGGTTAGCTCACCCACTCTTGTTGAGTTGTGGAGCTCAATTACTTCATTTTAGAATGCAATTGGAACTTGTTGGAAAACACAGTAACCGACATCAGTTAAGGGCAGACTGACATCGGTCAGGGAAGACCGACATCGGTCAAGGGCAAGTAGGAACCAGAGTCGGTTACCTGTGTGACGAAATTTTAATTAACTCTTGGGAATTATATCTATTTTTAGCATTAAAATAAATTTATTGATTGTAATTGCATGGCTAAGTGCCCTATGTCTATAAACGACTATATAAGCACAAAAGCTAGGTTTTAGAAGTAATAAGATCAATAAGAATTAGAAAGAACTTGAAAAAGGTTGGTGAGAGAGAATTCTTGGTGGTAGAGCAAAAGCTTGAAGGAAGAAAGTATTGAACATCTGAGAGATGTGGAAGATTGTAAATCTTCATTGTATATCTTGTCAAAGCTTTGGATAATAGATTGGCTTGTTTCTTGGTGGATGTATCCCACACTGGGTGAACCATGTTATATATGGTGTTAATTTATGTCTCTTGTTTTGTATATTTCTTCTGGTAGAATATCCTCTTTTATTTGCATGTATGCATAGATCTGATATATTGTCTGTACAACCGGTGTGCTAACCCCAAAAACTAGTATCAGAGCTTTGTTTGTGGGTTTTGTGTGTTGACATATTTACTCGCAGAGGGTTTTCTGATTGAGTGGGAGCTACAAAAATGGCAGAAGATAATAAATACAAGATAGAGAAATTTGATGGCCGAAATTATCAATTATGGAAGATGCAGATTGAGAATTATCTGTATCAAAGAGATTTATACTTACCGTTGGATGACAAGTCTATACCTACGAAGATGACTGATGAAGAGTGGAAGATTCTTGACAGAAAGACTTTGGGATCTATAATATTGAGCCTAACAGCATCCATGGCTTCCAATATTACAGAAGCGGCTTCTACGATAGACTTAATGAAATCTCTTGCTAATTTATATGAAAAACCTAGTGCTTCAAATAAAGTATATTTGATGAAGAAACTATTTAGTTCTAAGATGCATGAAGGTGAATCTTCCTCTAGTCATTTGAATGATTTCTTTTCTATTGTAAATCAGTTAAAATCGGTTGTTATACCTTTTGATGATGAAGTAAAAACACTTTTATTCTTATGTTCTTTGTCTGATAGTTGGGATAACTTGGTAATAGCTATTAGTAATACAACATCTACTAATAATATTTTGAAGTTTGATGATTTGGTTGGTATAATCTAAAATGAAGAAATTCGCAGGAAGAGTACAGAGGAAACATCATCTAGAAATACTTTGAATATAGAAAGTAGGGGCATGCAGAAGGAGATATCCAAGAGTAAGAGTAATGGGAAATCAAAGTCAAGGGAAAGCAGATCTAAATCCAAAAGTAAGGCAATTACTTGTTGGAAATGTGGAAAGAAAGGACATGCAAAGAAAGATTGTTGGTCAAAGGATAAAGAGAATCAACAACCAGAAAAAGGTAAAGAGGTGAATCTTGCTTCATCAGAGGTAATTCAAAATGCTCTTATTATTTCTTTGGATAATAGAATTGAATCATGGGTTTTAGATTCAGAAGCTTCTTTCCATGCAACCCTTAATAAGGGTTATTTCATAAATTATGTCCAGGGCAAATTTGGGCATGTTTATTTGGGTGATGATGAACCTTACAATATTACTGGGAAAGGGGAAGTTCATCTAAAATTGCAGAATGGAAATACATGGGTATTGAAAGATGTGAGGCATGTGCCAAGCCTCAGGAGGAATCTTATTTCTGCAAGGAAACTAGGTGAATCTGGTTGCATGGTTACTTTTACAGGAGACTCTTGGAAAGTCACCAAGGGTGATTTTGTTGTGGTAAGAGGTAAGAAGGTAGGAACGTTATATTTAACTACATGTATTATTGATTCCTTTTCTGCATTATCTACTTCATATTCAGATGCATGCATGTGGAATAATCGGTTGGGTCATATGATTCAAAAAGGAATGTGAATCTTAAAGGCTAAGGGTAAGTTATTAGATTTGATAGATTTAGATCTTGATTTCTATTAGCGTTGTATCTTTGGAAAGTAAAAGAGAGTGAGATTTCTCAAAGTTGGGGCAACTAAGAAAGAGCAAAAATTGGAGCTTGTACACTTAGATGTGTGGGTACCAGCTCAGGTAACTTCTCATGGAGGATCCTAGTAGTATGTTACTTTCATTGATGATGCTATAAGAAAGGTATGGGTTTATTGCATTAAATGTAAATTTTATGTTTTTGATACTTTTAAAAGTTGAAAAGCCCTTGTTGAGAATAAATAAAATTCTAAGTTAAAGTGTCTTAGATTTGAAAATGGTGGTGAATACTGTAGCAATTCTTTCAATGATTATTGTTCAGTGAATGGGATATGTAGAGAAATAATAGTTCCAAGAACACCACAAGAGAATGGTGTTACAGAAAGAATGAACAGGACAATCATGGAACGTCCTAGAAGTATGAGAATACATTATGGATTGCCCTTACAATTTTGGGTAGAAGTAGTTAATACAGCGGTTTATTTGATTAACCGTGGTCCTTCAATTTCACTAGATGGAGGAGTACCAAAGGAATATTGGAATGGAAAAAGTGGTAGATCTTTCTTTTCTTAAATTTTTTGGTTCAGAAGCTTTTGTGCATGTTGATAGGGAAAATAGAAAAAAGTTGGATGTAAAATCCAAGAGGTGCACTTTCATTGGTTATGGATCTGGTGATTTCGGTTTCTATTTTTGGGATTTAGATAATTCTAAAATTATTAGGAGTTGTGATGTTGAATGGAATGAAAAGAGAATGTACAGTGATCAAATTTTGGTACCTAAGGATGAGAAAATTGAGAAGTTTATTGATGAAAATGAACTCTCATATTTTAAAGAAACACCTACAGAAATACACAGTAACCATAGTCGGTTAGTCCCTGACCGACATCGGTCAAATGAACTACCAATGGTTACAGGGGATCAGAACTGACATCAGTTAGCAGAACTGACGTCAGTTAGAGGTGACCGGTGTCGGTCACTATCAGAAGTTGATACTAATGTTTAAGAGGCCCAGATAGAGTTGTTATCACAAAATCACAACACCCTTATGTTTACACAAGTGCATATACTTGAACTCAAGATGTTATTAGATAACATGGGTACTATCTCCAAGTTGTGGGGCTTGCTACTTGAGATAGACCTCCAAAGAAAGTTGGTTCTTGCTCCTAAACTACCTACCACAATATACTCTAATGCAAGGTAAACTAACTATTCTAATCTAACTTTCCAAGGAATGAAGGAGAGAGAATGCATGAAATGAAATACTACACTAAATCGGTGATACACCAGAAAAGGAGGGGTGTGAGAGTAGTCTTCCAACATGTGAAGAAATAGAAGTAAAATTCATACTAGAAGGGGTGATAACAGTTCTCCACAATCTGGAAAATACATTCACAACAATATTTCATACATGCACAATAATAATGAATCCTTGAAAGAGTATAAAGATAGAAACAATGTTCTTGTAATGAAGGTTGAAAAGGGCAAGAAGAGTGCAAAAAAACACATGGGAAGATACATCCACAAACTTGTATTTTTATTGCTTCATGATATTCACAGTTCAATCTGTTACAAGATAAGGGTCTGGATCACCATGTAAGGAGTCCACTACGAGGGCCTACAGAACATTAGCTTCACAAAGCAATTTTGATAGGGCTTTGCTACAAGAAAACTCCTTTTCTCATAATGAGCCCAACACTCCAATTTATAGAAAAAGAGAAGAGAGAGAAGGGGAAAGTTCAAATCCTGAAATCTATCCTTCAACCACTTGTAAGATGCATTAAATAGAGTGAAATGATTGTATGTTACTTGCAAAAGGCTTCCCATAATGTCCTAGGTGCTGCAGTAGAGAAAGAATGATGACCATACCTCTTAATTGCACTCCCAACTACCAAATAAATCATTTTCATGAACACAGACACATTTTATAAAAAATATCCATCAATTACTCATAAAATCCCAAATTTCTTGATTGTTGTCAGTCAGACTTGGAGCCATGATTCCAACGGTACCAATTTTGTGTGATTTTGTTGAGAAATGCAAAAGTTATGGCCATCTGAGTGTGGGCAGCTATTTTGGTTCTGCCATGCATTTTCTGTCATTTGACGGGAATGAGCATTAACTGTCTTGAGCTGAATAAGTTTTTTTTAATTTAAATATATCTACCCTCATTACAATTAATAAATTCTAATTACGAGAAATACACCATTCTCATTCCAGAAAGTCCAATTTTATGAAAATCAGAGCTTAGAGTCAAAAGTTATGGCCGTTTGAAGTTTCGGGGTCAAACTTTGACTTTTCTCTTTGATTTACGGGTATTGCGGATCAAAATCAGGTCTGCGTGTCCCAGCTGTCTTGGACACATTATTCCACATCAGCCGATTCGGGCTTCCTTATGCGGCGATTTTGCCTTTGCGCGTCCCGCACGTACTTTTGTCCCGATTGTCCCAGACTAAAATCTCTGCACCACCTGTAATAGACTCACTTATGGAAAATCGGCCAATTCGTGTCCCGTGCGTACTTTTGTCCCAGCTATCCCAGAATACACAGAAAAAAAACTTCCATTTTTGCTTGATTTTCATTGGTTGCGCCCATTTTGGCTTTGCACGTCCCGCCGTCCCAACTGTCCCGCAGACCGCCTAGGACAAAAAGTTCTGAATTTTCCAATTCCTTTATATTTCGGCCGCAAACTTGGTACGAACAAACCTTGGTACGATCCGCACTGGTACGACCCGTAATGCATTGAAACAAGCCTGCGACTTCGTTTTTGGATTTTTGCAATTTTTTCCTAACTTCTTGCTTTTTTTCCTTGGATGCGGAAGTTAGAGAGAAGCCAAGGGGACCCTAAAAACATGATTTTGTGTCCTTGAATCAAATTTTACTTGCTCAAGACTGAATAATTTCATGCATGTTATCAAAATTACCTTGAGGGGTGAATTTTGGATAACAAGAGCCTCTGGTAACCCAAACTCCTATGAGAAGGTCACAAAGGGTAAGTAAACTTTCAGAAAGATTTACAACTTCTCTATTTTATTTATTGTTGATTGATAGTGATGAACCAGATAGCTTTGAAGAAGCAATGCATGGGATAAGACTCATGTTTAGTAGGAGAATTGCATGGATGAGGAGATGGACTCCTTGGAACAGAACCAAACTTGGGATTTGGTTAAGTTGTCAGCAGGTAAGACGACACTGCAGAACAAGTGGGTTTACAGGATTAAGGAAGAAGAGGGTGGACAGAAAAGGTACAAGGTAAGGCTTGTAGTAAAGGGATTTACACAAAAAACAGGTATTGACTTTGGTGAAATATTTTCTCATATTGTTAAGATGACTTATATTCGTACTGTATTGAGTTTAGTTGCAGTAGAATATTTGCATTTAGAGCAACTAGATGTGAAGACGGCTTTCCTTCATGGTGATTTGGATGAAAAAATTTATATGCAGCAGTCATTTGGGTATGAAGTCAAGGGTAAGGAGAAACTAATGTGCAGGTTGAAAAAGAGCCTATATGGGCTCAAGCAAGCTTCAAGGCCATGGTACATGAGGTTTGATAGTTTTATGCATGAGCATGTGGTTATTTGAGATGTGAATCTAGCCATTGTGTTTATTTTAAGAAGCTTGAAAATGGGAGCTATTTTTTTTGTTACTGTATGTGGATGATATGCTTATTACAGGATCTAGTATGCAGGACATTGGTGAGCTTAAGAGAAAGCTAGCTCACACATTTTTCATGAAGGATTTAGGAGTTGCAAAAAAAATCCTTGGCATGCAAATACATAGAGACGGGAAAAATAAGAAATTGTATTTGTCTCAAGAGGATTATATCTACAAGGTGTTAGAAAGGTTCAACATGTAGAATATAAAACTTGTTAGCACACATATGGTTGGAAACTTCAAATTGAGAAAATATCAGTGTCTTTCATGAGAAGGTCAAATACATGACATGAGTGCCATATGTTTTAGCAGTTGGAACTCTCATGTACGTTATGGTTTGTACCAGACCAGACATTACACAAGGAGTGGGAGTTGTGAGTAGATATATGGCTAATCCAGGTAAAGAGCATTAGAAAGTAGTCTAATGGATACTCAGGTATTTGAAAGGGACATCTAGCATGCAGTTATGCTATGGAGGTTTGGATATTTCATTACGTGGTTATGTTGATTCGGATATGGCTGAAGATCTGGATGGTAGGAGGAGCACTACTGGATATATTTTCACAATAGGTGAAACAAAAGTTAGCTAGATTTTGAGATTGTAGAAGGTTGTGGCTTTGTCTACTACAGAGGCAGAGTATGTTATAGCTTCAGAGGCTAGCAAGGAGATGATATGGATGAGTAGGTTCATGGAAGAGTTGGGAAAGGATAAAAGTGATTGTAAACGGTTTAGTGAGATTCAGAGTGTAATTCATTTAGCAAAGAACTCAGTGTTTCATTTGAGAACAAAACACATTCAGTTGAGGTATCACTTTATATGGCAGGTATTGGAGGATGGATAGTTGAATCTGAAAAATATTCATATGAGCAAGAACCCTGTGGATATGCTAACGAATCCATTATCAAAGGAGAATTTGGAGCTACACTCCACTTCTGTTGGTCTTCGAGTTTGAGACTTGAAGAGGAAGAAACAAAGCCAAGGAAGGATCCAAGAATGACGTTGTACAAGTATGGTGCAGTAATTAAACTTCAAGTGGGAGACTGTTGAAGTGTGGAGCTCAATTACTTCATTTTAGCATGTAATTGGAACTTGTTGGAAAACACAGTAACTGACATCGGTTAAGGGTAAACCGGCATCGGTCAATGAAGACCGACATCAGTAAAGGGAAAGTAGGAACCAATGACGGTTAGGCAGAACTGGCGTCGGTTACCTATGCGATGAAGTTTTAATTAACTCTCAGGAATTATATCTATTTTTAGGATTAAAATATATTTATTGGTTGTAATTACATGGCTAAGTGCCCTAAGTCTATAAATGACTATATAAGCACAAAATCTAGGTTTTAGAAGTAATGAGATCAATAGAATTAGAAAACCTTGAAAAATATTGGTGAGAGATAATTCTTGGTGGTAGAGCAAAAGATTGAACGAAGAAATTATTGAACATCTGAGAGGTGTGGAAGATTGTAAATCTTCATTGTATATCTTGTCAAAGCTTTGGATAATATATTGTCTTGTTTCTTGGTGGACGTAGCCAACACTGGATGAACCACGTTAAATATGGTGTTGATTTATGTCTCTTGTTTTGTATATTTCTTCTGGTAGAATATCTGCTTTTATTTGCATGTATGCTAAGATCTAATATATTTTCTATACAACCGGTGTGCTAACCCCAACAAATCTTTTCCTAAACTCATTGATTTCATAAATCATACACATCATTCATTTTGTTTACATAATATCAATAATTTGGAAATTAAAATCACCCTCACCTTTCAATCACATCATCCCTAACATCTAAAATTCATAATATTTACATTTTCTCATACCGAAAATGTCTAACATTTTAACAATATCAATAATCTCAAAATTAAACCAAATCACATTTTCATAACAACAGTACCTGGGAACTATTTTGACTCTAACATGCCTAGCCAATCTAGACTCCACCATGGCTAGACAACCTAGACTCCACCATGCCTAAACAACCTGACTCCACCATCCCTAGACAACCTAGACTCCACCATGCCTAGACAACCTGACTCCACTATGCCTAGACAACCTAGACTTCACCATGCATGGAAAACTTGACTCCATCATGCCTTGACAACTTGACTCAACCATGCCTAACTCACCTAGTTTCCATAATAACAATACACTAGAAATAAAACCAAGTACATCATCTGTCCAATCTGATCATCAACTATATAAAGGGAATGTCTGTGTATTAATACATATATACACATGTATGAATAATAAATTATATCTCAAAAACTCTCATACACAATCTCACATCTTCGGCACATAGGTCAGTGTATATATCAAAAACATAAAAATCAATACATCTTATCATGTATCAAAACCATATCGGGCCCTCACCCTCACTATCATCTCCACCCTCAGCTAGTCCCTTCCTCCGCCCTGTCATCATCTCCCCACCCACGGTTGGTCCTAGCCTCTGTGAACTGGTAACCTCACCTTGGACCCTATCCATGGGGTCAATGCCCCCTGTGCTGCTAGAACTGTGAGTCTGAGACTTGGTTCTCTCACTTACAGCCTATTGAGCTTATACTCAGCATATGACATCAGATGTATACCGGCCTCTAGTAACCAATCCTGGTAATATTTGGCCTCAAACATGACATCCTTGTATGTAGTCATGGCTATAACCTGAGGTGGGGCCATAGCCAATGTTGTACTCAGTACCTTTAATTGTCCCTATACACGTACATATCTATGTACCTGTGTCGGAACCTGTACCTATGTCGGAACCTGCACCTGAGACTATGCAGCTGCTAGTTGCGCCTGTAAGGTGGCCACCTGTGCCTGAAGGGTGGAAACATGTGCATGTAAGCCTACCACTTTTCCACCATCTCCAGTCTGTGCCTATAAGCCTATCACTTGTCCACCATCCCTAGCCTGTGTCTAAACCAGTTGTGCCTGAAGGGTGGTAACCTGTGTCTGTAAAGCAACCACCTGTCCTCCATCATGTGCCTATGCTAGATGGGCATGTAGTGTAGACATCTATGCATGTAAACCAGCTACCTGCCCTTAGAGAGTCATCACCTGAGCATGTGATTGTGTCAACTGTAGCTGTAAAGTTGCTACCTTACCCAGTAATTGATCCCTCTGCACTATCACAGTGGCCACATCCAGTTGTCCGGGTCTCAAAGGTGCCACCCGTAGTTGCGCTACCCACCAATGTCAGTATACATATGTGGTGCTTGCATCATTAATCCGTCGGTCTACCACCTACTCGTCCTGCCCTATGGGATCACTTGGATGTGGTGTAGACATAGGTCTCTCCACGTCATCTCTACGGTACTGTGGAAATGGTGTGGGCACGTCATATTGCAAGCTCAAATTTTCATCTAACCCTGACCACTGGTATCATCTAGTGAACCCTGGTACGTAGCCCTAATATCCATCTCAGTAACTGCATCCCCTCCAAATCCTCATCCATACCTCTATACGAAGGAAAACCCACATATGGTCTTCACACAATATCTACCACCGATAGGCCATCCAACAATCGCTTGTAGTATGTAACATCATACGTGGCACTAGCCACCCTCGATTGTGCCCTAAATGGCACCCATCTCCTAAAATCCACTCTGTAAAAAACCCCCCTGAACCATTCCTATCACAGTAATCCAAATGCACACACACAAATGATGTGCTCATATGCCCAACAATGTAACAAATACGTACAACACATACCAAACCTCATGTACCTCCCATAAGCCCATAACTCCCTATACAGTTGGACTAGGAAAGCTGGTGCTCAAGCAAAACATACCCACTCCTCGATCATGTCCTATAGAACCACCATCAATGCTCGTGTAAATCTCCACCCTCAGAATTCGGAAGAGAAAAAGAACATACTGCCACCATCATTAGAATAGATAGTATGGTCTCATGCAGATATGTCGCATACATCTCCCCATAACTTAGGACTCACATTGTGATTCATCGGCGTGCCCATCGCCTCACCAAATACTGCCACTATCGGCTCCATCGATGCCTCAGTTGAAATTGAATACATTGGCTCCCAAAAAATAGGAAGTCGTAGGATCCTATACGCATCCTACAATATGACAGTCATCTCTCCAGTCATTAAATGAAAGGTATTGGTCGCAGGAGTCCCGTCTGTTAACGAGAGTGACCATCAAGTTGTGATATCGACCTATATGCCTATAACATCTGATCAAACTGAGCCCAACATATCCTATGTGCTCCCACTCGTCAACCGTCACATTGGACTGCATCTGTACCAATATAGGTGGTACTCGGTCTCTCATGGTCAGCTGATCTCTTGCCTCCATCATCCAAACCAACACTGTCAAGTCAGGACCTTCTCACATTACCTATTCTTCAAACCTCACTTGACCTCATACTTATCCATTTTTTACCAAATCATACCTAAAACCATCAATCATACCTACCCTTCACTTGGTTTCCATACCTACCCTTTACCTCTTTCACCTAAAACCCTATTATCTCCATTCGGATACTTATCCACTATCATCAATCATTTCACCTACTTACCTATCACACACCTGCATAATCATTTCCTACCTACACTAACTTTTCCCTCTTCTGCCTACATTATTCTTCACCTACCCCTACCTCACCTTTTTTTGCTTTCCCAAATAACTCTTTTTTATCCCAGTCACTTTTTACAGTGACTGACATCAGTCTCCTTGACTGATACTTGTCACCTCGACCAGTGTTGTTCACCCTTTAACCGACTGATGCTAGCAAACCAAACTGACATCGGCCAACCCTTGACCGACGTCGGTCACTATTTTGGTGATAAACCAAAACCCCACACTTTTCCCATTTCAAAAAAATGACCAAAACCCACTATAAACCTATCCTACCTCACCCAAATTACACCTACATTCATTTCCCAACCTATTTAACCTATATTTTCCCTTCCCAACCTCAATATCACCCATTTTCACCCATATTTTTAGTACAAAACTTACCCCCAAAATTCATTCATTTTTTACCCAAATTATTCATTTAGATAGGGTCTGAGGATTGATTCCTTCCTCTACTCGACATTGTCCCCTCGGTAGTGCCTTAGGTCTCTGCATGTTGGTGGTCCTCCTGCTCCCTCTCTTGGCTCCACCATGGCCACGAATACTCTCCTACTCTTACAATCAATAAAATGGATCCACTCAATCTCATGGGCCCATCCACTAGATGCCAATCACCTCCTCGTAGACTATTAACTCTTCTCACGACTTGGAACTGTCAGTTTCCACTTCCACACCTCTCGCTTGTCAGTTTATATAAATGGCAACCGAAAAATTTATCCATAAAAAGCATATTTTTTCCTTTTTTAGCCCCAAATTGACATGACCAATGTTAGTCAAGTCATGCCCTAGTCAACCGATATCATTTCACCTCTAACCGACATCGATCACCTACCTTAAACTATATAACCTCAATAATGCTCGTTTTTCCCAAAAAGATGGCATTCTTGCACCCATTACCCTTAGTGTTACCTATTAGGTTCTCCCCAAAGCCTTACCAACTTATTCATCTCCCTAATTGCATTTAGGGACATGTTCTTTGCCTATACCTTGGTCGTACTCATGACCCCACCTAAACACCCTGACATGACCCTCTTATTGGATATTCAAATTTGTCACCTTGTTATACCTTACGATGACACTATCTGGCTTATTCAACCTACTAACCTTACCTTGCCTAATGTTGTAATGTTTATCTCGACCTGCCCAAACCTATTGTGCTTCAGAACGCACCTAATACCCATTCCTGCACCTCGCCCCATTATGTTTCAGGACCGTATCCTATACATTGGATACCTGGAACACATCCACCTTGTTTGGATAAAAAACTGACCTTTTACATAGGGAGAGTTTTGTATGTTCTTCATCATAGTCCTTGTTGCATTTTATATGTGTGCATGCGTATGAATGCCCCTGCCTACCACCTACAACCAACCTTATAACTGCATGTGCCCGTATAGTACCCCCATTTTCAAACACCTACCATATTATCAAACTATTGACCGATTCTGCCTACAACTTCAACAATTCCCGGTTTGAGGGGGGATCACCTTCACTCCTACATGGGGCAACCACTTCTGTTTTTGTCAGCATCGCTTACCAATACAAGCTACGTGAAAAAGGGGCAAATGTAGACACTCGGTAGTAAAGACAATTTTTCTTGATGGAATCCCGTCAGACCTAAAATATTAACGAAGGAATGTTACGTCAAAGGCTATTGTGTCAACTTTGTTGAGCCCTCCAATGGCGGTCATATCGTAATCGGGTGAAACAATTTTTTTAGAATGGCGCGATAAATGTGAATTGGAGTTTTCTATAAATTGTCATGCAATTAATTTCTTATTTGCCATCCCATGATCCCACTTGGTGAAGTCATTTTACAAAGGAAATTTTATCAAAATTAGGTAAAACATTTTTCAGATGCGTGAGAAATATAAATTGAATTTATCTATATAATCCCATGTCCCATGTGGCTTCCCATCCTATTAAAGTTTTATAGCCTATGGTTATTACGTCGATAGGCATTCACTTTCATAACTAAATGACTCACTTTTGACACGTAGGAAGGAAATCAACGGTTCAAGTATGTTATCTCGTACATGCAAAGAAGCATGGAGGCTATCGAACTATGGGTTTCTGACAGTACTTTCCACGTCTCATCTGTATTATCATGCAAAAAAAATGGTAGGTCTGTAAGCCACGTCTGATACATCCTCTCCATGCTCTACTTTGGATTTTGAAAAGTGCCTAATCTGATTGGTGGGTTTTTTTACATGGTTCTATTTTCCCATTCTACTTTTATTTTGTTGTTAAATACATGGGGATTTAGCACAATTCCCATAACGTGATGTTTAAGAACTATAGATTTGTGCAAGTAAAATTTCAAAAGTCGTTCTATTAGATTTAATGGGGTTTCCCTATCTAATTGTGTAATGGGAATGTTTATATGTAATGGCAGTTGTTGTCTTTAGGTGTGTTGTGCAATCTGCTAGAGACTTCGTTCGATGCCAAATAAGCTAGTGGGCCAGTCCACTAGATTGCTTGATTATTAGTTGCATCATCATCATACTAATGTTGTGCCTCTTTTTATGTGTTTTTGTTTTAGAGAGAGATTCAATTCATTACTTAAAATAAATTAAATATTTTTTTCCTAATTATATAAAATTTAATTTTGTTTAAATAAATTAATTATGTGAGAGCATAACTTTGCACTCGTTGTAACAATCCAATAACTGCTTAATTTACATATAATTTTTTTTTCTAGCGCAAGTCATACAGGGGCCGCAAGAGGGACAGGCTTGAAAGCACACGCTAAAGGGGCGATTACCAAATATGTTCACGACACTAAATTAAAAAAATAAAGTAGTACAAATCATTCTTAATATTATATTTATTTTTAAATTTTAACATTTCTAACAAAATTATATATTATAATTTCTAATAAATTAGATTTATATGTAATACACAAAATATTTTTATAGTCTTTTTAAAATACAAAATAATGTTATTTATATATCATTAATAAAAATATATAATATTATTATATATTTATTTAAATACGTGTATATATTTTATAAATAAATCTATATAAAAATGATGATCGTCTTTAAAGTTTACATGTCCTATAAAACAATTATTTCAAGTATTTCTAAGTATTTGATGGTCAGAATCATGAAAAATGTCTAGACAATTGTCAAATTTAACCCATAGTGGATATCATATTACCCACTTCATTAATGACGTTCTTAAAAACACTAATGTCGTGTTACATAAGTTTAAACATCATCTTTCACTCCCAAAATATTGCAATGAATGCACTTTATTACATGCTACTATTGTTGGTGTTGACATGCACCCCCAAAAGATTTGAAAATAAAATAAAAAAATCTTGCATTGGTGTTCTTTTCTATTAATTTTTTTTTCTTTCTATTGTTCTTTGGATGATATTGCCTTTAGTTGTACCTCCATAACCTTATTCTTTGTGTGGAAAACAAATTTGCACCATGGATCTTGCCACCACTAGCACTGACAACAACATCCACATAATCCATCTTTCATTAAGCCTTGATGATTTATTTTTCCTTGTTATGAAATCATGTTTTAACGTAGTTGTAGGGATATCGATGTGTGTCCAAAAAGACTTAGATGGAATAGTTTTCATTTTCAAACAAGATAGTCCCTAACAGAACAACAAGAAAGAGAGGCACTGTCTCATAATGCATTTAAAGGACCTCAAACAAATCCATGACATCCTGTGAATGGCCTCGCCAACATGCGCCCTTTGCATAATGCACAAGCCTTGTAGGAGGCAACATAGTTTCAAAAGTATTTTCTGAATCCTAATCTTATCTCTACATAGGCCATAGAGGACCGAAATGACACCTATCTAAGGGGGCAAGCCTTAAGTGATTGTTTACGTTGTCCATATTCTCAATGACCTCAAAGGCTTCAATGAGTCTCCTTCACCAATGCCTCTAGATAGGAAGCTTCATCAACTTTGAGTCTCTCATGTTTCTTCCCTTGCTCATCATGCCCTCCAACTCATCCCCATCATCTACCTTACCTTATCCTTTAAGAGATTAAAAAATCAACAAAATAGTCAATGTTGTCCTTGGAGTCAAGGATGTCCAAGCCCTTGGGTCAATGTTCCTATGCAATGACATCTCCAAATTCAACTACTTCCTTCTCTCGCTAGCCAACATTACCACTACATATCATCACCAAGAACATGACCATAGGAAAGCAGGAGACTAAATTAACCATACTTTGATTCAATACTTGCGTACCTCTTCGGATTGAATAGTTGTTGTTCCCTCCTTTTCAAAATACTACTCCTTTGTGCTTCCTTCTATATATTTGGTCAAGTACACTACATGGTGTATTTCCATCCCTCACTTTGCTTTCTCATCCTCCTTTGCGAATGACTCAATTAATTCTTTTACAACTATCGGTGTTTCCATAACACCCCTTTGGTGCAATTTCTACCAAAATCAGATAAAGAAGTATTTTTTTACCGATCCCATTCGTAATTAGATGGAAACTTTTGGTCCTTACTTCCTCTATTTCAAGACATGTCTAAGTTAGACATTTTTGACTTTCCACATTTTTTCTAAAAACATTTGCTTTCATACTCTTCTTTTGGATGTCCACGGGCCACTCTACACATCCCTCTATGCCTCTAACAAAATGGGGATTTCCATCATATGGTGAGCTCCGTGCTCCAACATTCGGTAGACTAATCACCCCATTCACAAAGTGTTGGCTAGGGGAGGTCATCATTTTTCTCTTCCATGTCCACATTGCAAACAAACCTATTAAACCTATGTTCTCTTCTCGTCCGTGAACTAAGCATGCTCCTGAGAACCTTAAAGTGCATAAGCCTCAAAGCGTGCTTATTTGATGATGGTGGACATTCTGTTGGTGTCATGTTGGTGACATATATTGCTAGATTTGTTATTTCTATGTAACTTTGGTGGCTACCTATACCAAGACATATCTAAAACCTCATCTACAGTTGTATGATGAAGTTAAAAATATGGGGAGATTAATGTCTTTACAATATTTGAAATGCAGTGAATTTCTAGTAGGATTACAATGGAGAAAGTGTTTATCCGCACTCCTAATATGTAGAATAGAGAAAAAAATCATATTATTGTTGCCTCTTGAATAATCTCTCTCCTTTGGGGTAGATAGCCAAATCTGTGACACATTTTAAGTTTTTCACTAAATTTGAAAATTTGGTTACAGGAAAATATAACGAGATTGATACCAGGTGTCCTTAAAATTGATCCTACCATTAAAATAATCGTAATAAAAATTTTGTACATCATACCTACAAGGAAAGGAAAATACATCCATACCAAAGTAGGTTCTTTAGGAGGGTGGTGTTACAAAGTAAACAAAAGAAATTGAATTCTATTTTCATGCCCAGAAGTAGCCTCACCAAGAGCACAAAATCATCCATATCAATCTATGCATCCATTATTCTCTTCAAAGTCTTGTTTCTTATGCTGTCAATATTTGATCCTGGGAAGGTGACTTCTTCACAACCATCATAGCCAATAATAGGCCCACGAATTGAGATCATCTTTGGAAAAATATGGAGAGTGTTGTAGAGCACCACAAGTAAGAAAAAACTGATGTCCAAGAAAGAGTACAACAGAAGAATGAGTAATTTTTTTCGGCATGCGAAGGGTACTCTATTCAAAAGAGGCACCATGGCCATGAATGAGCTTCTGGTAGCACATATTGAAGAAGAGACCATTGAACATGACATCAGATGGTTTTTAAGAAGTTTGTATAAATCAAGAGTGACTGCAAGAGCAGATGTTTTTATTGTGTTTCCAAGGGGTCATGTTCCTGCTAAGAATTTGGGTGTAATTGAGGAGAAGAATAAGAGCTTTATGGTGTTGTTTAATAGTGTAATCAAGGAGGTTTTTTTCCATCAAACCATATCCAAAGCCATTGTTAATATTAGTGATGTTGAGAAGTCTGATCAGGTCTTGGCCTCCTCTACGGTTGTTGTTAACAGGGGTGGAGGGGAATTCAATGGAGTGAAGGCCAATTCTACTATTAAAACTAGTTATTTAAATGGAGGTGAATTCATGAAGTGCCAATGCAAATTGCAATGTATCTAAAAATTTGGGAGTTACAAGTTTCTCTGCTGACACATCTGCTCCCAAAATTTATGATCTTCTCACAACTGCTAATAACCATAAACATCAAGACAAACCACACTAAGAAAAATACCATCTCATATTTTCTGGTGGACTATCAAATCGTAACAAAAGAAGAAGCAACATAAAAAAACATGGAGTAAAAGGCAGAAAATAACTTTGTGATAGTAGCGTTGGAGTGGGATGAAAATATATAGCTAACACGGAAGAGAGAGAGAGTCAAATTGTAGAGTAACAAACATCACAAAGTTCTTTATATACTAATGTGAAGTGGGGAGACATGGGAATTCAATCGGCCACATCTATTTCCACAAATACAATTCTCATTAGTTAAACAAAATAGCCTTTACTTATGTGCTTTCTCTTCAGTGGTGCATAGTTACGCCGAAGGCATGTTTTTACCTGAGAGAGATCCTTATGACGACAGTGTCATGCTTGAGGTGCTTGTCATGAGTGATTTCCCCCTGTTGAGCACCTCCTGCTTCTATTCTTTTTCGGTGGTTGTCTGAGTGGAATGCTTTGTTATTGCGGTGGCTCTCCTGGTTAGGGATTTTTTAGATGGAATTCATTGTTTTCTTGGTCATTTTGTTCATGGCCTCGTCAACCTCTTCTGCTAATGCTCCCTCTAGAAGCTTCCTCTACACCGCGCCCACCAGTTCAGGACAAATTTTTCTTGTCTCCTTAAATTTGTTGAATGTGGATTGGTAGTGCATGGGATAGCCGCCATTGAAATGCAAGCTCTTAGGTATTTGGTGGGAATTAAAACAAGGTGTTAGTTCGTTGTAGTATGATGATCCCTTATCTCTTTATGAATGCTTTCGTGAATTTGTTTTGGAATGAATAGTAGTTATCCTCCATCAGTGAAGAGAAGAACCATGTTTTTGGTGTTTTGTGGAAAACAAATAGGTTTGTACAGCTGAAGGCCTCCTCGCCATTTATGAACATGTCATTTCTGTTGTTTCAGGTCACACCATCATCTCAAGGAAACTCCCTACCCATGTGAAAAGAGGAGCTTGGAAACAGGGTATGGACATCCACCAAATCATAATAGAGAATGAACTTTTGTCAGATGATGTAGTTGCAAGTTCCCTGTAGACATGTATGCAAAATGTGGAACCATTAACAATGTACATGAACTATTTGAGAAAATGCCTCAAAGAGATGTTGTCTTATGGAATGCAATGATTGAAGGATATGTTCAATTTAGACTTGCAAAGAGATTCCAATGGATCCCAAGAAGAGAGGTGCTTCTTCCATTTCAAAACCTGTGTCTTA
Organism: Taxus chinensis; assembly: GCA_019776745.2. NCBI lineage: Eukaryota > Viridiplantae > Streptophyta > Pinopsida > Cupressales > Taxaceae > Taxus > Taxus chinensis. The sequence goes on from CM034152.1 coordinate 536,118,163, forward strand.
AAAAGAGAATAAACCCACCTGTAATGGTGCAAGGGAGGAGCTAAAGGAAGATAGAAAACCAACTTAAAATCATGCAAAGGAAGAACAACACCCAACTAAGAAGCCCAGGAGAAGTAATATGAATATGTTTGTTTCTGATGGAAAAGAAACCAGAAAAGAAGTGGTTGTGGAGAACAATGTTCCCGTGAATGTTGGTCAGTCCAAAGACATTGTCATCAACCATTGGTATGTAATTTTTCTTTGAGTTTTCATTTTTGGGTGACTGACATGTAGCTCAAAGACTAATGGTTCATGGATGTGATCCAGTACCAAGAAGAAGATGTCTAGCTAGGGCTGCTCATATTTATCAAAATCCATTTCCTATCAATGAATCCCTCTAGAATATTCCTGATGATCGAAATGTTCGATGGATTCATTACCAGTGCAAGAATTTTACATGTTTAACAAACAGTAAAACTCGAAGAGGATTCTACAAGTGTGATGAATGTTTTAATATCACACAATATGAATTGTGTAAATGGATGGAAGTGCAAAAGGCTCCAAAAAATCAAGATTTTCTCATTTCTAATGTTCTGAATACTAATCCTGGGGAGATAAGAATAGGATTAGATTTCAGTGTTGGAAGTGGGACTTTTGTTGCTAGAATGTGTGAGTTCAATGTGACAATTGTTTCTGCTACCATGTATCTCGAGGATCCTTTCAATGAGATTATTTATCTTAGAGGCCTTGTTCCTCTTTACATAACCATCAATCAGAGGTTACCGTTTTTTGACAATACATTAGATCTTATCCATACCAATCACTTTCTTGATAGTTGGATACATTTGCAGTTCTTGGATTTTATGATCTTTGACTGGGACAGGGTTTTGAGGCCTAGAGGATTACTATGGGTTCATGGTTTTTTCTATACCAAAAATGATTTGGATGGTTATCAGTATATTTTTCTTCAGCTCATATACAAGAAATACAAGTGGGTGGTTGCTCCCAAGATGGATAAGGATGATAAAGAAGTTTTTTTTCCGGTAGTTTTAGAGAAGCCTCTTCAGCCATTCTGATTCGAATTCTACCTTTCTCTGGTATGATTCGTTTCTCTACATGATCTTTCATCTTTCCATCAACATTCCATCTGTTTTGTTCACAAGTTTTCTTCCTGGAGGCCTTAAATATAGACAAAATAGAGATAATTCATTCTTGCATTCATTGTGGCCTTTTGAGGTGTATAAGCTAGGTGATTGATTAAGCTTTATCCACCATTATTTCCTTTTACAATTTATATAGAATTTTACGATATATATAGCATTTAAAGTAATTGTTGTCCAGTAAAGGTTTCTACTGAATTAATAGAACAGAAAGATGCTTCAATATTGTCATGTACCAATGTTTTTTGCAGAGAATGAATGTAATTGATGTTTTATAGAAGTCACCTTATAGTTGTTTATGGACAAGAACATGACTATGGATAGAATGTAGAATGTTGGGCGTCATTTGTGAATTCTCCATGGGGAACTTATAAAATTTTGAGTTGAGATGTTTGAGCTCCTCAACAATTGGATTTTCTTTGCATTTATCTTGTTTAGATTCTCTGTGCATTGGAAAATCCTGTTTGGGCATTTCCTTCCTCAAGTTACATCTCAGCTAAAGATGAGTCATTTTGGATAGAAAATCTTGCAGTATCGATTGCCATAATTTAAAATATGTAGGTTCTTCTAATGGATCTATACAACCTATTGACATTCATGAGTATGTACATAGTGTTACAGATAGATACCAAAGCCTAAATAATTAAGGCCAAGGCTATTCTAATCAGTTTGATCTACAAAACTATGTTATCTTAAATTTTAAGCAACTTAATGTACAATTTTTTTCGAAGGAGACAGTAACAATATGGCAATGCTATTCTAATATTTTTTTATGGAAAAAATTCATAATTATGCTAGCTCTAATCACTTAGAAAGGCAAAACAATGTACCGAAGAGAGAATAACTTGGTAACACGTACACAGATAAGTTATTTTCTCTATGATCATATGTCATGGTTGATGTAGATCATATACCTGCAACACAAACTGATACAACATAATGTCTGCAAACAAAATGCTAAATAAAAGTTACAACAGATTGAACTATGGCTAACAGACTATATCCTTCTTAACAAAGAATAAGGGAGAGAAGTGGGAAAAAAATATCAGCAAATTTTTAGAACAGAAAAAAACTATGTAATGAAATTACTTGTATAATTCAAATAATGAGCAACAATAGAACACCAAATAACACAATATTTCAGAATAATGATCTCAATATGCAATTAGAATAGCTTCGCCACTTCGAGGGGGAAACCTCCAAACCATATAATAAGACTCAAATGCTCAAATGATAATGCAATACTACCTACAATCCCCTATATATAATTTTCATATGCTATGGCCATCACCAAGGCTGACCTATTAAGCATGAGAAAGTATAAATGATATAATAGAATGATATGGTAAGCCACAAGTCAGATACTCATATCCTAATACAAGCAATAGGTTAAGGGTGTAGCATGCCCTTCCCCTTCAAACCAACATTGTCCTCAACGTTGAATAATCTTGGATGTTGATGCATAAAACCGTCATCCTCCTAGGTTACGTCTTTTATGCTCAGATTCTTCCACTTGATCAGATATTTCTTAATGTCTCTAGTTCTCAGCCTCTTAGTACATATTTGCAGAATCTTTTCTGGCTCTAAAATGATTCTTCCTTCCTCGTCAAGTTCTGGTGACTCTGTCTGGGATTCAAAAAAATTGTCCAATAACCCTCTTCAGACATGAAACATGGAATATTGGGTGTATGTGTGAAGATGGAGGCATATCTAGTTTATAAGCAACACTGCCAATTTTCTATAGAACCTGATAAGGGCCATAATATTTAGGAGCAATTTTTTTGTCCTTTTTCTATTGCTTTAGGGACATATGTTTGTAAGGCTAGAGGTGTACAAAAACCCAATCACCAATTTCAAAATGTCTTTCACTACGGTGTTGATTGGCTTGTTGTTTCATCTTGTTTTGTGCTAATGCTAAATTCTCCTTCAAACTAGCCAAAATATGTTGTTGATGTTGAATGTGTTCCTCAACATCTCTGACCTTAGTTTGCACCCTCAAGGAGGAAGTGATAGAAGGTGGATGGTAACCATATAATGTTAAAAATGGGGTCATTTGAGAAGAGGTATGAAAAGATGTGTTATACCACCATTTTGCAAGCAGTAGCCATTTAATCCACCTTCCCTGCTTATCTGATACAAAACAACATAGATACCCCTCTAAGAATTTGTTGACAACTTCCATTTTCCCATCATTTTGAGGATGATAAGATGAACTATGAGCTAGCTGAGTAGCCAAACATGAAAATAATTTCGTCCAAAAATTACTTGTGAAAATAGGATCACGATCACTTACAATTATCTTTGGGGTTCCATGTAGCCTTTGAATTGTCTCCAAAAAAATAGTTGTGACCGTATACTGGCTGCAAATGGATGTGATACGGCACAAAAATGGGCATATTTTTTTTAGCCTATCCACAATCATGAAAATAACATTCTTACCCTATGAACAAGGCAATCCGGTGATGAAATCCATGGAGACCTCCTCCCATCTTTGGCTAGGAATTGGTAAGGGTTGCGATAGACCTGGTGTCTTAAATGTTTCCCCTTTATTCTGTTGACACACTAAACACTCTGATACAAAATTTTGTACATCCCCCTTGAGTCCTTCCCAAAATAATTATCTTTTTATTCTATGATATGTCTTCAAAAACCCAGAGTGTCCTCCAACAGGTGAGGCATGTAGCTCTGCAAGAATCTTATGCTTCAACTCAGAATATTTACTCAAGTATAACATGTCCTTATACCATAGGGAATTACCTTTCCACTCAAATTTTTTAGATGTCATAGATCCTTGCTTGATATTCTGTATTAGAGATTGTGTATCCTTATCTTGATTCCATTCCAATCTTCCTTCATCCACCCAATCGGCCGTCAACATGGACATTCCACATAGTAAGGCATCTGCGGATGTATCCCTTCTAGACAATGCATCAGCTACTACATTTTCTTTACCCTTTTTGTATATGATTTCAAAATCATAACCCAACATTTTTGTTATCCACTTTTGTTGTTCCTCAGATGATAACCTTTTCTTCAAAAAATGTTTGAGACTATCATGATCAATGTTTTCCTTGAAGTGTCTACCCATAAGATAGGGCCTCCATTTCTTGACCGCATGAAGAATAGCCATCATTTCTTTCTCATAGACATGTTTGAGAAGATCTTTCCCTTTGAATTGGCGACTCTCAAATGCAATTGGTCTTCCTTCCTACATTAGAACTACTCTCAATCCTGATCTTGAAGTGTCACATTTAACAACGAAGGTTTTTGAGAAGTTGGGAGTAGCCAAAATTGGGGTGCTACACATGGCTTCCTTCAGCTGCTCAAAGGATTTAGTGGCTATGTTTGTCAAATGGAAGGCATCCTTCTTTAGCAATGCAGTGAGTGGGGTTGTTATTCTACCATATCCCCACACAAATCTTCTGTAGTACCCTGTTAGTCCTAGGAACCCACAAAGATTTTTGAGATTTTTGGGCCTTGGCCATTCCACAATACCTTTGATCTTATGAGGATCAACTTTGACGCCTTCATGGGATACAATGTGACCTAAGTACTCTACCTCTTATACACCAAAAGAACATTTGGATGGATTTTCATAGAGATTATGTTTCTCCAAAACTTCCAACACTTTATTTACATGTTGTAAGTGTTATTCCCATGTCTTACTACAAATCAATATGTCATCAAAGAAAACTAATACAAATTTCCTTTTAAATGGCCTAAAAACAGTGTTCATCAAGTTTTTAAAGGTTGAGGGAACATTTGTAAGACAAAAAAGGCATTACCAAAAACTCATAATGGCCCTCATGAGTCCTGAAATCTATTTTATGAGCATCTTCCTCTTTTATTCAAATTTGATGGTACCCCGAAGAAAAGATCTAATTTTGTGAAATAAACAGCACCATGCAATTCATCAAGTAAATCATCAATTACTGGAATAGGAAACTTATCTTTGATGGTGTACTTGTTGAGTTATCGATAATCTGGACACATCCTCCATGTTTCATCCTTCATACGTACCATGACCACTGGTGAAGAATATGTACTCTAGCTATGCCTGATGATACCTACCTTCAACATTTCCTCAACCATTTTCTCGATCTCACTTTTCTAGGAATATGGGTATCTGTATTGTTTGATGTTAGGTGTTTAGCTCCCTAGAATAAAACTGAATGGCATGATCATGATCCCTAACTAGTGGTAGTCCCTTTGGAATTACATCAAAAACATATGAGTGAGCATCAACAATCTTCTGAAGATCAGGTGGCATTAAAGACTCTGTATTTTGTACTTCTATGGAAAATAACTATGCTATAAATCCATCTACTCCTTTTCTAACAACCTTCTGCATCTGATGAGAGCTAATAATCTATGGAGACTTATCCACCATCCCATTTAATTGTATTGTCCTTCTATTTGAATGAAATTGAATGAACAATTCTTATAAATTCATCTCTATAGTACCTAAGGTTGTGAGCCATTGGACACCCAAAACAATATTTGCCCATCCTATAGAAATAAAAAACATAGGTGAGTCTAACATGTAGTCTCACATGGAAAGCTTGATACTATGGCACTTTCCTGTGCACTTGATTGTCCCACCATCCGCAATCATAACTTGCATTTTTGGAGCTGGGTAAATAAAAAAATTGAGGCAGGCAGCTAACTTACTATTTATGAAGTTATGAGTACTCCCTGAGTCAATCAACACCGTCACCTTCTATTTTTTGAGATAGCCAATAACCTTGAGTGTTTGAGGATTACTAACACATGACAATGCATGGCAAGAAATTTTAGGTTGGTGATCCTCTACTTCATCTTCTACTGGTTCCTCAACCTCTCCTATAATTTCAGCTTCCTCATCATCCTCATTACCTCTGTAAATATAGAACAACTTCTTCTCAACACATTCATGTCCCGGTCCATATTTGCTATCACAGTTAAAACATAATCCTTTTACTCTCTTTTATTCCATTTTTTGAGGAGTGAGTCTAATTGGCCTAACAAATGAAGGGGAAGAGATATTACGGTCTCTGGTGTTAATGAAAGGTGGCCTCCTACTACAAAGAAATTTTTCCTCTTCACGACATGCCATGATAATAGAATTAGAAAGCTTGAGTGGATTACACATATGTACCTCATGCTCGATGTGGTCCTTAAGACCCCCAAGAAATAGGTCATTCAGATTCTCTTCTGGAATATTCTCCACCATTAAGGATAGGTTCTGGAATTGATGCACATAATCTTTGACTGATCCTATTTGTCGTAACTTTTCTAATTGAATAGAGTAGTTCTCTGAAACACTATAACTATAGTGCAATTGCAACTCCTCGGTAAAAATTGTATAAGTGACACCGAGACCATTCTTCTGCCTCTAAGCACATAACCATCGATACCAAACGAATTGGTCAGGTTCAAGATACAGGGATGCCAATGTCACCTTTTGTATTGATTGTGTTTGATGTAACTCAAAGAAGTTCTCCATTTGATTTATCCAACTCAGGGGATCCTTACCATAAAATTTGCACATATCCACTTTCGACATCATGTTATGTGGTTGAAAATAAGTTGGATTCTGATTGGGCTGGAAAAGTGAACCAACATGGCTATTTTGTCCATGATTTTGAACTGAAGATCCTCCTTGGTTGATATGGTCTGGATTTGAGCCATATTGTTTACCCTTTACAGGTTGCATGATATCATCCAGCTAATGATTGATTTGGTCTATGTCTCCTTTAGAGGCCATCTCAAATTGTACATTTCGCAGTTCATACTCAAGTTGGCTCACCTTATGATCAACTGAGGTAAACCCTAGTGCTGAGGAATCTGTATTTACCCCTTCTAAATCCATCTCTTCAATCACTACTCCATCTTTGTCTCGGATTTTACCTGAAGTAACCAGATTCTTTTTTGCTCATGTGGAAGGCCTTGTCATGATGTCAAACCTTAGGGTTTAGGGTTTTGATACAAATTCTTCTGAACGGGAAACAACACAGAGAGGATACTAATACTATTTTTTTGAGAGATTTCTGAAAATGTAAAGAACTTGAAAATATTCCACAATTTGCACCCTCGGGAGTGATTTTATGAAAAACCCTAAATTTTTAATAACGTTTGCAAAATAAATCCAAAAAAGTCTAAAATTTTCAGTGAACCTTACTTGAAACTATTCGCAACTCTAGTAAAAATATCTCCCACCAATTCACTCTGGTTCGCAATATATGGCAGAAACAAAAAATTAGGGTTTGTGCCCTAATTTTTTCCCAGATCGCAGCTCCGATACCACTTGTAATGAAATTACTTGTATAATTTAGATTATGAGAAACAATAGAACATAAAATAACACAATATTTCAGAATAATTATCTCAATATGAAAATAGAATAGCTTCGCCATTTCGAGGGGGCAACCTCCAAACCATATAATAAGACTCAAATGCTCAAATGATAATGAAATACTACCTACAATCCCCTATATATATTATTCATATGCTATGGCCATCACCAAGGCCGACCTATTAAGCATGAGAAAGTATAAATGATATAATAAAATGATATGGTAAGCCACAAGTCAGCTACTCATATCCTAATACAAGCAATAGGTTAAGGGTGAAGAAAAACTATTCAATATTATGTGATATCTACTAATATAAACTTTCAAGCTGCAGCAGCTCTACCCCTTTAACTCCTACTCTTTACTGGATCATATATGCACTTCATTTTACTTATATTATACTAGATTATTCTAGAAAGCTGTGTTTATAATCCCTACTAAATGGAGCAGTTAAGACTTAAGACTAAGTAACAATTGGTTATGTTTTTAGGACAATTATCTCAACCTGTCATGGACAAGTGTAACTCTACATTCCATTTCCAATGTGAGTTACACCCATATTCTTAGCATTAAATTCAGCATTCACAAATACCCCAAGTAGACTCAAATCTTCTTTCTTCACTTCCTCCATTGCCTTCAATTCAAATTCATCTTGCTCTTTCTTCTTCTTAACCATTTTAAGACATTGGTCTTCTATATATACATTATACACCAATTTTCACAAGAAAGAATTTCAACATATCTTTCATTTGTGAAGTTTCAGTCCCACTCCTACTCCTGATCCTGCTACAAATGTGTCTTCACTTACACTTAATTTTTCATCTTCTCTTTTTCAGCTCCTCTAGAAGCCTCTTCATCATTTGTATTCAAATGCACTCTCTCCTCTTTCACTCTTGTGTCCTTTGAAGCATGTACTTCAAGTGCAACACCTTCATCTTCTGCTGCAATATCACTCTGCTGCAACTTCTTTTCTTCTATTGTAACCTCCTCTGGCATGTTTTCAACCATATTCTCTTCCATATTCTTCTCAATCCAATTCTCTTCCATGAAGATTTCTTCTCCGCAATTGGTCTAATTCCTATCAAGATTGAGCATGTCAAAGATTCTTACCTTAGCACTCTTGCTGCTCACATATGTAGTAGGTTGTGCACAAAGCAATGACTCCTTTTCACTAGCTTCTACACCTTTCTCCAAGGAAATATTTTCTTCTTCTTCACCTCATGCTTCCCCAATGTAAGTCATATCAAGATTAAAATAGAGCTTCTTCCACTTTAGCCTCAATCACTATTTTTTTCATATCTTCTTCAAAGAGAAGATCTTCTTCCTCTATTCCCTCTCAGTAGGGTAGTAAAGTTGAACTGTTGACATTGGAAATATAGTTGGTACAGTTGCTAGAACACTATGAATGCTTTGTAAGGATGCCCATTTCCTCTGATAGTTGCAGTCATTTCATCAAACACCTAGTGGACATGTATTAAACATCTACACTTGTTGGCTGGAGATTCCCGTCAAAGTCTACAACACTTGTGCACCTGACATCCATAGTTTCAGGAGGGGTATTGGTAGCGGAAGCAATGACATTGGATGCCACAAAAGGAGAATGTTTCCTAAACAAAAACAAATCCTGTTTAAATTGGAAGGCTACCTTTATAATAAAAATACATATTTTCAATAAAGAAAGTATTAAAATGTTCATATGTTTCTCCCAATAAAATAGAGGTTTATAAAATAAGAACAAGAAAATCCCAACAATAGAGTGGGTTATGATAGTCTCTTGGATACCCTATATATAGGAAGGCTAATTAGACCCCTATGCAGTTATTCATTTGAGATCAGGAAAACATGGAAGTAATTTTGTTCTTATATCTCTTTTGGCTATTGGATTGTGGGATCACACCAATAGAGCCTCCAATGGGATTGGGAATACCCCTCAAATGGGGTAGGTTATTCAATTTCCAATACCAATAAACAATAGGTTTTTTTCTTCATGGTTAGGGATTCATCCAATTGCAATGGGTGTTTAGCTTCATGGTTAGAGATTCATCCAATAGTTTTTTTAGCAGAACTATGTTGTTTGTTAGGGTGATGCAAAAAACCATGTCATTAATGTCAACTCTGCAAACTTTTCCTTTTTTTCATAAGTATAAGCTACTCCAAAATTTTGAAGCTATCCCATAACTGAATGAGGATTAATAATTTTGGAAAAAAATAATCCATATTGTAGATTGGTATTATACTTGGGAAACAAGTGATACTCTATCACATTTTGAGATTAGCAAAACTAATTGAGTCCCTTGTATCCATACTAATATATATGTTTGTGTGATTGTTTCATGCATTCAGATGAAAGACTTGGAATCATTTTTCCTATTCAGTTAATCAAAGTATAGGTCATGGAACAGGTAACCTACAAATATTTCTTCTTTTCTATTAGAAGAGAAGGAAAACCTTCAGGAGATATGGTCTACATTGATGTTCATCTTATGTATAGGATTATCATAACTATGTTTAGGTTACAGGTGAATTTGGAAAATAGGGGTATGCTTGATTAGTCAGTTATCCATACTTATGATTTTATTGATGAGAATAATGTGTAAGATATTTTCCCCTCTAGAAGCATGCAGTAACTTCCCGAAAAAACATCCACGTATTTCATAGGTAAGCATTACCATCAAAGCTCAGAAACTAGTATGGCAGGGGCAAGGTTCTTATAGGGATACAAAATTTTCCAGATACTGGTAAATCCCACAAAAAAAAAAACCAAAAATGGGTAGGATATAACCTGGACAGTCTTGCCTACATCTGCAGTAAAACCCAAGATTAACCACACATCCCAGCCATTTGTGAGTATGTTTCTAACACCAATAAAAAAAAATAGCATTTTAAAAAAAAATTACCAAAAACAACCATAAAAAACGCATTCTCCAAAATTAATAAAGAAAAATAAGCCATATCTACAAACAAATGACTAACACCCATAAGAAACAAACCACTAAAAGGTAAAATTGTTAGGAAAATTGTGTGTGTTTGTAGGTTATTTGTCCTTTCTGAATGGATGATTTAGAAATTGTTAAACATTGGAACACATTTTCTTGGTTGCATAACATTTCAGGCTTATCCTTAAAGAGAAATAAATTCTGCTTATTATATTGTTTTTGTTTTTAACTTTTCAAATTAACCACTTCCCATCATAGTAATTCATAATAAGTGATTTTTCTGCAATCCCATATTTTAAATTTAATCTCACTCAAAACTTATTTTCACAGTCTTCTTTCAGAAGAATCCTTCACTTATTTAGGTTATTTTGTTTTTCAAATGCAGAAAACGTGGTTAATTCCTATTAATTAAAAAATAGACACATTTTTTCAGCAAATTCCTAACTCCAACACAAAAAGGAAAACACCAAATAGGCTAAATCGTTTGTGAATTATTCTAGTCAATACACCTACATTTATGGAGAGAAATTTACAGGCCATGTTAAAAATTACAACCACCTAAAGTGGAAAACGTTTACGTAAGAATGAAGATGAACATAAACAACTAACGTTAAGCCATTCGATATTTGAATTAATTGGTACTCATATGAATAATAATTTCTAATAAATTGAGGACATTCTTCCTTACTCTTTTATTAAACAAATAACGTTTTATAAATTATACAAACTTTGGTGTTAAGATTCTTATTTTTTAGAGGAGTTTTTTTAAGTACAAAAAATTCCATACATTGGACCCAGATGGCTATTTTTTACATTTCTATTAGCTTAAAATACTCACTTTTTGCTTTCACATCTTATGGGTCTGATTGGGGTGATTTACATAATCGTATCACAATGGCGCCTAATTTCATATTGAAAATAATAAAGGATCTCACAATCATCTGGTTTCCGAAATTATGACTGTCAAAGTTGAGATCAGTAGATAGTAAATCACTTGTACACACAAGTTCCTATTACGGAAATGCATTTCAGTGTGGTTCACAAAGTTGTGTAATTATAAGATAAATAAAACAATGATTGACATTAAATATAGTCTCTTATTTGATCTATGGCATAAATCGGTCCTAGCCGAATGAAATCCAGGTTATCGGCAAAACTTGCTTTCCACATTATTGGAGAACCTGCACTTCATGTTTGATAGTTAAATAAATTAACTAAGGAGAATATCAAACTTACAAGATCATAGGAAACTCATACCACGGGTGGAGGTAGATAGTTGTTTATAAGACGAGTAAGGCCACTAGTGTGCGGTTTAAGTAAAGAAGATAACTTAAACACAGAAATTTAAATTGATTCATGGTTTATGCAATAGAAAATATAAAATGTGTTTGACACAATGTGCAGTAACCTCTCAAAGAGTAATGAAATATTAACAGAAAATTTTCCTATCATGCTCGAATCCAATAAAAATGATATTAAATGGTTACCTCAGTACTATGCTAGAACCAGCATGGGCATCCGGTGCAGGTTGGGTCAACTCCTAATGTGACCTAAAAGTATGTAAATTTACTACGACAGCAAAATAAAAATCATGGCATTCTGTTTAAAATGGATCATGCTCAATACATCAATTACATTTACATGGCTACTTGTTTAAAGCTAGGATCTTATCATATGTATGTTTATAAATTTATAATATTACTCTGTTCTTGATGCATTCATTTCAGCGGTCTAATAAGAACCATATTCCAATTAGGGATGTAAATGTTCTTGGAGAAGAGGACTCTATAAACTTTTACAAAGTACTAACAGAAAAGGACTTAGACAATACATTACAATGCAGCTGCAAAATGGAAGAGAAGATTTTATTGGTTGAAATGTCTTCAGATTACTCGAAAAAAAGTTTACAGCAAACTTCTCACTCCACCAAAGTAGAACTACGACTTGTACTTACCAAGAAAACACCTTGCACCACATTCCAAACTCATTCTGCCCCAAACACGACGTAACCTTGCTCCCCTCGAAGCAACCACTAGTTAACTTTATAACTGTTTTTTTTAATTATAAACGACAACGACAATCAGAATACAGTTACCAAAGAAAATCCACATTAGAAATGCCTATCAGCCAATTATAAGTGCATTGACATTCAGTGCTCACAAAAGCTATAAACAATACATATAATTACATTGTACATTTTTAGAAATGGAATAAGGTCAGAAGATTAATATCTAATGAAATTATATATAAATATATTATTTAAAAAATAAAACTAGACAACATAGACAAAAGCTAATATATTCCTTGAAAAATAAAATTTAAACAATACATTTAAAAATATTGAAAACAAGTAAAGCCTATAATAATATCCCGCTGGAGAGTAACTAGTAATACAGTTTATAGGGATAAAAAGGCTTCAAAAGATGATTACACTCTTGGGCATAAAATGCAAAGCTAAAACATATCACCGACACGCCACGGCTCCAGCGAATCCAATTCCAAAGCCCAACCCCACAGCAACCACTGACACGTGTTCTTCCACCCTCGTCCACACTGAACTCTTCTCCTTTCATACAGGAAGAACTTGGGAAGAGACTGTTGCATTCTTCTTGCACTTGTCAAAAGGGTATCCGCATAAACAGGATTTTTGTGATTTGTGATTGTGATTGTGATTGTGATTGTGATTGTGATTGTGAAGAGACTAGGAAAAATAATTGATGGTTTCATACCTTTTAAAAAGGTTTAGGGTAAAAGATAAATGTAGTCTATCTTTTCATGGCATTTAAAAAGGTTTGGAGTAAGTAAGACAAACGTAGTCTATGATTTCATGACTTTTAAAAAGGTTGGAGTAAGCAAGACTCCATAATTAATTGGGAGGTGACCTGCTCGATTGGATTGGAAGTACTTTCCAAGGCTAGATGAAAAATAATTGTAAAAAATTGTTTAGTCTGTAAAGGGTTATATCATATATGGAAAAGTGGAAGTATTTTGGTTTGAATTCTATCATATCAATTGGTGAATTCATATGATACTGATAATCTTTGCCAAAATTGACATCTATAGCTGAAAATATTTACCCTATATAAATTCTTATTATCTTTTAAGGGACCTTTAAAATTAGGGACATCAACTTAAACATAAAAGATAATGCACCACAGATGTTAGTTTATTATGACCCAGACAAGACTTTGACTAAATGATCTTAGAATACTTTTATAGCTTGTGATTGTTAATTTTCATTAGACTCGAACTAAAGTCGATGTTTTCATGAATTTTAAAAATGTTTAGAGTAAGAAATGTCATATGTATGAAAGTTTGAACTTTCCATAAAATTAGTTGAAAATTTTAAATGATGCCGATAAACATTTCTTAAATTAAAATCTTCCAAGTTGTCTTAAAAATCAAGTATACGATAAAGACGTATTTAATAGTATGAAAGTTTGAATTCTATAAAATTAATTGGAAAATTCAAATTATGACAACTATATTTTCCAAAATTGACATTAATGACTAAAGAGAAAGTGTTAGTCGTTTGAGTTCTATCATAGTAGTTGGAAAATTCAAATATACTTATATCAAAGAAGGGATTGGTAGTAAAGTTTGAGTTCTATCAATTCAAAATTAGAAAATTCAAACGAGGCCAATAAATATTTCTAAAATTGACATCTTTCAAACCTCCTTCAAATCAAGTATAGGACAAGAATGGATTTGATAGTATGGAAGTTTGAATTCCATTAAATCAATTGGAATGTTTCCAAAATTGACATCAATGGGGTCGCTTGGGGTGGTGTAATTACTCGACACCAAAAGGTTCTACAAACATTTTCGTCATACAAATAGATATTGCTACTTTGAATAAAACTGTAATGATGTCGCCATTATAACAAAATGGAAGATGAACCGAGGTTTTGAGGTGAAGAGCATAACATGTTAGAATGATTAATCAGAAACTGACATGTCACCAATTAGTAAGATTAACAATCAATATGGGAATGAATGATAAGAGACAGAGTTTAGATAAAGTCCTCCGGTCTAGGAATAAAAGAATAGTTTGTGGTTCATTTGTTCCCTTTATCTTTCAAAACAATAGTTTCATTTCCCTTCCAAAGCTCTGTTTCATCGATCACTAGCCAAGAATATACCAACTCCATAGTGCAAATTCTCATCATCTCAAATTAGAGAAATAAATCCATGATTTAGAGAAGAGACTTGGGAGAATGTAACCCATGGTTCTGTGACTTTTTAAAAGCATTTGAATAAGAAATATGCAATATCAATTGAGAGGTGTCCTACTTGGGGGCTGTTGATTTGTTGCATGCTTGGGCAGAGATGTTTGGTGCTCAAGAGATCTGATTTGATCGATTGGAGAAGCCAAATGATCCTCCAAAACATACTCCCTACATTGTTGATTTGTTGTCTCCAAAACAAACGTACGATTTTTCATAAAGACTTGTTGTTTGGAGTGTTGCATGTGTTTCTTCTTCTCTCCAAAATTATAGCAAACCTCCTATTTTATCAAACTTATAGGATAACTTGGTTTAGTGAGGGTTGGGTAGAAACTAGGGACAACATGTGGGATACCACAACTTGTGAAAACATTAGGGCAAGGTTTAGTGAAGTTGTGTAGTACCTTCGGTGGAGATAGGAGGGAGTTTTACAAAGTATGATGAGTTCTTTGGGAATGATAAACTTGTGGAGCATCAAATGAAGCACAAGGAAGAAAAGGATCTTCCTAATTTTGGAAGTTAACAATGGATTTTTCATTTTTAGCACAAGGGGAAGAAAACATTTGAGATGGCAAGGGAAGAATTACAAAAATGGAGATAGATTTTCTTTTTCCAACCTAAATGGGCATCTTCTCTGCTTGTGATGCAATGGAAAAATATTGAGGAAGATTGTTGCCTCCTAGGGATTGAATTAACATAGAAAAATCAGTATCAAAGGATCTCAAATAATACAAGAATGTCATACCTTGTGAGGATTTGAATTCTTCATGAATTATGTATCAAGTCCTTGTAAATATGATGTTGAAATCAGATATAAACTACATTCGAGCCCATTGTATTTTGTTGAGATGTTCCATGAGGAAAATGGCATATGTATTCTCCTTGAAATAGTTGTGTAGTTATTCTCCCAGCTGATCCCATGTGGAAATGGATTGTGAAGGAAAACTATTGTACCAATCTCTTGCTTTACCTTTGAATGATGAAACAAAATTTTTAAGGAAAATGGTCTCTTCTATGATATTGTGAATGACACAATGGTTTGCTATATCTTGAATGTGATCAATAGGAGATGGATCTCCATTTACATGGAATAGAGGTAGGATTTTTAGGACTGATTTGGGAATATCATCCCATTGTTGCAAATGGAGGAGGCTGAAATTGAAATGTGAGAATGTAAAATCTCTTTGGAGAGCCATGAATAAAATGAAAACATTAAAATGAGTGGAAGAGTAAAGGGAAAGGTATGCAAATGAGATATTAGATTGTTTGGATCAGTGGATTCTCTAGATGTGTTTAAAATATGCCTCCAAAGGATGGATACCATAAAAAACACATCAATCTTGTTGGTATGAAGATGTAAACTTCTTTACGACGGTCCCATCGGGCGTGCCAGAACTGTTAGCGCTCAAAATTACACATGTAATAAATCACAATGATTTAGGGATTTGAAGAAATATGGGACTATCTCCAAGTTGTGGGACTTGCACCGAGACAGACCTTCAGAGAAGGATGGTTCCTCTACCTACTCCTACTGATAAAACTACTCCTAGGAAATGAAATGCAACTATTTAAATCTACTTTACCATTACAATGGACCAGGGTGAGAAGGAGATGCATAAAATTGAAATCCTAAATTGAAGAGAGGTGATTACACCAAGAAGAGGGGGAAATACACTCTTAAATGAGGGGAAATGGGATGGAATGAAGAAGGAAAGGGCAGGTTTGAGTGCCTTGGTCTGAAATAACATTCAAACAACCATTTCCATGCAACATAACAGATTTAAACCCTACAAGGAGAATCAAACATGCATAATATACCTGCAAACGCAATGAAAGGAAAGAAAATTCAATAGAACACAAGATAGGGCATATAATAACCACAAAACAAGTATTTTATTGCTTTAAATAGATGCACAGTTTGTTAAAATGAAGGAGAAAGGAAAAAAGCACCCTGCAATGTCCAAATCTGAGGCCTACAACTCAAAATTCACATGCAACACTTGTAGAAGGATGCACTAGCATTACAAGAATGTCCAACCTAAAAGTATCTCACCTCACAAATGAGCATCCTTTTACAATTTATAGAATATGGGAGAGAGAGAATAGGGAAAATAAAGGGAACTAAAATTCCTCCTTCCACCCACCAACAACATGCATTAATTCTCTAAAAATAGGTATGGGCATACTTAAAAATCCATTCCCCAATGATACTTTGCTTCTGAGAGAAGGAATGGGCACCATACCTCATAAAATCTAGTTACTGAGCTACCTGGAATTGCATCTTTAATGATGGAAATGTTTTCCTCTTTTATACCCACCTACCCTCACCAAAATTAAGCTTTTTAGTTGTCATCATGTAACGGATGAAGACACTTTTCCAATAGTACCAATTTTGTCAAATGTGGAGCACCTAGGTGAAATGTATGCCCATGTAGATTCAGGGGGTCAAGGAAGAGCACAAGGTTCTCTGCACATAGCTATAGTCCACTTTAATGCCCTTTTTCCTATTATGTGGGTGGATCGAATGTCTGGGGAACTGAGGGAAGTGAGGAACTGTGTCGTTTGTTCCTTATGGGCTCGCATTGTCTGCAAAGTTTGTGGGTTTGATGTTTTGTGGGTTATCAACTCCAGGGTGGAATTGTGTTCCGACCCCTTACTTCCCGCAACCCTTGTTTCTCCCAGCTTGTTTTATTCCCCTTGGCACTCCAATATCCACGTCATTGTTCCTCATCACTTAGTTAATCGTTCAATCCGGCCCTATGGAAAACCAATTCCCCGGTG
Organism: Taxus chinensis; assembly: GCA_019776745.2. NCBI lineage: Eukaryota > Viridiplantae > Streptophyta > Pinopsida > Cupressales > Taxaceae > Taxus > Taxus chinensis. Next base: position 536,135,577 of record CM034152.1, read on the forward strand.
AAATCATTCCACTTGTTCTGTCAGGGTCCACATTATCTGCAATACATCGTCACCGTGTTTATTGTGGCTCCAACACCAATGCGGGTAGCCAATGGCCTATGGGAGTTGTTCCAACCACAATTTTGGTGCCTACAACTCCTCTCTGATCCGCACCACACTATCTCTCCCTTCATTACAGCCCAAAGGCATTGCGGGGAACTCATAGCCCGACAGAACCATTCCACCAGTTCCTAAAATCTCTTCCCTACCCAAAATATACTAACTTCTTTGTTCTACAGATAGAAGACCCATGCAGAGAACCTGAAGCCCCAGAGAACTATTCCTTCTTTGACCCAAAAACCCGCAATATACTATAAAAGGATCAATTTTTTCTAAGTTTTTGGATTTTTAGAGATTGGAGAGAAAGAGAGGAATTCTCCAAGACAAATGCAAGTGCCCTAAAACTTGAAAATACCTGTTTTCACCATTTTCTTGTCCAAGGCTCCATCAAACTGCCTAAGTCCAGATTTTTTTCAAGTCAGCCAATTTGAAGGGGTTCAAAATTGGATAACAATTACATTATCTTAAATATTTTCACTTACTAGTGAAAATTGACAAAAATTACGTTACATCGATGTGTCAGGGTTAAAAAAATAAAAAATAACTGTCACCGATGTGTTAGGCTAAAAAATCAATATCAATATCAAAATTATGTCATAATTCAGTGTTTATCTATGGAATTTAAAGCGTCTACGATCACTCTTGAATGCCATTATAGAATGTATATTGGTGTAAATATATTGTATTTGTCCATTCACTACATATCTAATATCAATATAAAATATAGTTATTGTAAATATTTTAAATATATTTATACGAAAATGTAGAAATTTAACAATTAAATATCTTAAATATCTTTGTAACAAAAATATAGAGATATATCAATTGTTCATCTTAAATATATTAATGCATATCACATTGATTTATATGAATTTCCCTTTCTAATGACCACTGAGAGATGGGTACAATTTACTTAAGGGTTTAACATAGTTGTACTACATAATCAAATTGGAAACTCATATTTGAGATATCGGTACTTTTATCACCTTTAAATAAAATAGGCGGCGAGAGTGACATTTTTGTTCCTTCCTATTTTAAAATTGTGTAAAAATGATATTTATAAAAATTAACTTCTCGGAATTTATTTTGTGGCATGTTTAATTGTAGTGACTATATAAATGGAGATTTTGGAATAAAATTGCAATTTACTTGTCAATGTTACCTTACATCCTCATATGGTGCCTACCATTAATTTTCACAAACATTTATAATAAGGTTATTAATGCATTGATATTTAGTACTAGCTAAAACAATAAACAACGGATATAATTATATCATACATATTCTAAAAAGATGGAACTTCAGTTCTGATGTTTAATAGCTAATGAATATATTCTTTAAAAGATAAGAAGTTTGAAACAAATTTTAAAAATGATTAGTTTTCAATAAATATTGAGAACAACAAAAACCTATAATAATAACCTTTTGGGAAATAACTAATAATACAAGGTTTACAATTAGTACAAAACATAAGTATACTCTTTGTTTATTATTTATTTCAGGAAAACTTTGCAGTTATTTGTTTACCCCTATATTTAAAGGGGAAGATTTTTCCTATGCTTGTAAAGGAGAAGATAGCAAAGCTCATTTTGATTGTACTCATATAAAAATGTGCATTTAAATAAGTAAATTCATTCAATTTTTGTTTGTTAATATTTAGGTAATTAAATATTTTGAATGCCGGGTGATTGTTTATAGATAAATTTTAAAAATATTTTGACATCTACATTAATAGTAGGGTTTTGTTTTTTCCATACAAAATCTATAGTAAGGCTTTGTTTTTCTATCCAAAATGTAGGGATGACACGAAAAAAATAGACAATTTTATGTAGAAATAGTATGGGAGAAATGTATCTATCTCATGTGGCATGAATCCTTCCTACCTCTTTTGTCTACTGCTCCAATAGCCATCTAGACTGGTGTGATGGCTTTCCAAACTAATTCGATGAGTTTCAAAAATGTTTGTTACCTTTCCAAACTGGACACACAACTTTATTTTGAAAATGAATGGACGAAATTATGAATTTTTTGAGTTCCTCATATTTCAAATAACTAGCAATCGCACACGAGAAATGCAATGTGAACGTCGAAAGGGATTTGGTAGAGGAGTGAAGAATGGAGGAGGAGTGAAAGGTTGAAATGAAAGTCAATAAATTTGTTAGAAGAATCTGATAAATATGAACGTACAATAGTGGAACAGATGGATTTAACCATAAACTGAGAAATGGAAGTTTGCATAGAGGGAATCCTACAGATATCTTTTTTAACCTTTTGATAAATTGTTGTAAATTTTATTGATCAATAATTCAAAAAATTAGAATATGGCTTAAAATTATGGACTATAATTATGAACGTAATTGTTAAGAGAGGAAAAATTGTAATAGAGGATTCAAACTAAGTAGAAGAGATGTGGAAGTGTAAGCCTCATAACCAGGACACCAACATCCCTGACTATTTTGGGATGGTGGCTAGCATGAAAGATCTGGGAAGACTAACAGCAATTCTATAGGCTAACAATCTCATGCAAAACAGATAAATGTTATCTCACAAGACAAATAAAGGGACTAAACAAATCCATAGGATACTATGAACAGGGTCACCAACGAACCCATCGAAAAGCATAACCATTCGCATAATACACATGCCCAGTAGATGAGGCAGCACAAAGTAATGGCATCTACAGTTCCAAGTTCAAACTCTTTGAAGGCTACTAAGGAACTATGATGACCCATGCGAAAGGGGGAAAGACTCTATGAGTCAACCTTGGTATCCAAATTTATCTCACTGTGGAAGCCTATGCAGAGTTCCTAACACCATTGAATGTAGACAGGAAGCTTGCATATATCAATGTACATCACACTTAACCATAGTGTTGTCTATGACAAGCTAAGAAGCAAAACATAACTTGCAAAAATACCCGAATAATGTACATGTATGATAATGAACCTTTTTTTCCTTGCAAAAAATCCAAACAAGCAAAAGGGAATCCAAAATTTATAAACTATAATTAGGAAAATGCACTTGCATAATTGGCCTCAAACCAAAAATTTATCAAGAAGGAAAGAGGGCTTTCACAACATGCACAAGTAAGACTTTGGATATTTTACATGAGTAGTTTCTAACTGATTAGGGCTAAATCCACGGTTAAGAGAATGATCAACTGACCTCCACCAACTGGAACCCACAGCTTGCTCTTAGATCTATATGCAACCCAACTTTGAACTTAGAAATCCTAATAAGACAAGAATAGATTTTGAGCCCTAAGTGCAAAAAACCCAAGATTCCAATAACTCAAACGATTTCTCTCAATCATCACAAAAAAATTGGCTCTTAAGTAGAATTTAAAAATGTAGACCACAATTTTCAATTTTAAGGCATATGCACGGCAACTTAAATCTTCAAAAAGGAAAATAATGTCTTGCATGCATGTAATCTAAGTATGTCTGTAAAACCAATAAAACCTTCTAGCAACAAAAATTCTTAAAAAAACTTCACCAAGGGAAAATTATGAGTCAGTGAGCTAAACAATCACTCAATAAAAAACTATAATAGAAATGATAAATGTTGTGTTGATACTATTATAATTTTTTTTCAAGGTTTGCAAAAGATATTGAATATTGGTAAGAAAGGGAGAACAAGACCAGATGTTGACAAGAATGAACACATAGACTCCACAAGCGCAAGCCTAGATCACCAGAAATGTAGCGACAAAAGTAGGCCGAAACCAGAACCAAAGACAAAAAACCAAACCTTTCCTAGAATAAAGGATAAAATTTGTAAAGACACGTAAAAACCGTAATTGTACGTAACGTTAACTATCATTCACACAACATTGATGTTTTTAAGATAAGATCAAACCATCGGTCACATCTCTCTCACCCGACGATGGTTTCCCTGTGCACAAATCTGACCTCCTGTCGTTCGTGCCTAGAAAAAATCTAGCTCAATCTAGAAGCAAGGTCGATAACTTCCACATCATGCCAAACAAATGTAAGTGGCATGCTAAGCCAAGACTCTAAAAATATCATCTAATTCTTGTTCAATTTAGAGTCTTTCCTTCACAATTACAAATTTAATTTGCTAGACACATTACTTTCAGCATTTCCATCACAAACTTTTGATACAATTGCAAGTTTATTAAGGCTTTTATTGAGGGATTATAACATTAAATAAACTACCTATGCCAATTGGCTAGCTCGAGATTCTAGGTAACTACTAGCGTATACTTTTGTGAAACGATATTATAACTATTTAATTAAAAACTAAATTAATATTTCACAAGTTGTAAATATGTTTTCGACAATTTATAAAGGTTTTTTTAGCATAAATGGGTAGGTGCATTCAATAATATTTATCAAGGGAGGGATTTTGTCTTCCAATTTAAGTTTTAATTGTACATCAACACTAGCTAATATTTGGCTAATATTTAGGTGATATCCTATTTCATTGCCTTGGGAGATGGGTACAGCAGCACTAGCTAATATCTAGGTAATGCGTGGAATGGTGACTTGGTAGGGAAGGAAGTCAAGAGAGCCTTTATGGTGAGCAGGATAGGTGAGAAGCTAATAGAAATAAGCTCTTCTCATTTATGGCAAGTTGGGGTTAAATTTGATGACCACCTATGCCTGTCAAAAAAAAAAATAGGTGACGGTAATTTTTCAATATTATCCTTTAAAATTAAAAAACAATGTTATTTTTACTAATTAATATTCTATATTTATATATATATAATTTATATACAAAACTATATAAAAAAATTGACGCACATTTTAAATATGCAAGTCGCTTGTGACAGTTAGCTTAGATATTTACAAGTATTTTACCTCTAAAATCACAAAAAAAATCTAAACGGTCGACAAATTAACCCCTAATCATTGGCAACCAGGATAGGTGAGAATGAAAACATCTGCATTCAATGAATTGGGTATGATGCATAAGAAAGATAAGATGTCATTAAATTCACTCTGAAACATTATGGAATCACAGGTTGTCTTGCAACATTAAAAGGATATACCTGTATATAAGTAAGGTAAAGTTTTTCATTGTGCAGAGCTTACTCTCTTTGTAGAGGAAGGAGAAAGCATTGATCTATGGAAATTGAGGTCTCTAGATTGATTGATAACATGAAGATGATGATGTTGGTGATGTTTTTATGCTAGACCCACTTGAGTTTTTGGCCTTACGAGCCAACAGATTGAGTGTGGATGGCATGCCATGATCTACATTTTTCAAATTGTGGGTTTTTTCATCTGATCCGTGAGGTTTTGTTGGAGTATTGTGTGATTCACAAGGGAGATAAGATAGTTGTGGCACTAAATCTCGGAAATGAATCTGTATTAAATGCCAATCTAATAATAAACATTTTAGGCATAATTGATGAAAGCCATAATGTTACAAATATTGTAATTTACAAAATAGAAATTTAAAATTGATAAATTATTACAATGTATGGCCATCGGTGTTGAATTTATTGATAAGTTATGGAGTTTGAATTTAATTATTAAAATATCTATAATTTTATCTCGCTGACATACTGTGAAATGTGAATTGTCCTAAAAAACTTTCCAACCAAAAATCAAAAGAAAATCCACACACCCATGCCCTTTGACTATTTGAAGAAAATATGCGAGAATAATATATTCTTGGAGAAATTAGTCTATACTTAGTGAAATGCAAAGCTCCGCAATAAAGTTTCAATTAGTAATAGCTTAAGTGTAACAAGTTGGTGGACCAAAAATGGGTCATAAGTAGATGTCATATTGCAAAAAACAGAGAGATCTCAACTTGTAGGGATTATTAGCAATATGCACACTCAAAATTAGAAAAATGTATATAAATATGAATCATAACATCTAGAATTTAGTTTCTAAACTACTAATTTTTTTAAAAAATAGACAAGTTTAGCTATATTAAACACTCAAAATTATATGACTTGTTTTTTTTTTTTTAAACTATAAGATTGTAGTCCATTTGCCCGCGATTTGGATGACCAAATCTTGTTTTTTTTTCCTTTGGTGAAAATTTAGATGTAGCTTTTTATCTTGGGATGGATTTTATTTTGTATTTTTTTGAGCAATAATTTTTTTTAATGATTTTTTTCGTGAAAGTGGTTTGAAAAAATTTAGAAAATGGAGCACTTTTTGTTTCCCCACCATAACTATATAAAAAAATATCAAAATCAAATATTTTTTAACTTGTATAGAATTTCGCCATTCTTGGGATGGTATAGGTTTTATCACATTTTTATAAGTGAAACAAAAGTTGTAGTCTTAAACGTAGACATGAACATTCACGGGAAAAAATTTCTTAAAGACCTAATGTTAGTAAAAAAAATTAAAATGATATTTATCTTATTCTATTCACTTTAAAATTAATATTTCTATGAAGCTAACAGTCTCTCCTACGCGATGGTACCATTTTTGTGATATGTTTCCAATTTTTTAGCATGGTTCAAGTTTGTGGAAGAGAAAATTTGAAGTTTTGACCTTTTACACGCCAAAATGACCTCCTATAGCTCTAATTGGGGAAAAAAATATTTGTCGAGCCTTGAGAGTCAGATTTGATGATATAGATAGAACCGCGATTGCACTTTATAAACCGTGATCATGGTACTTAATATTAGAACCATGATCGCACTTTATAAACTGCGATCATGGTTATTAAATCATATTTACATGCATCCCAACATTCGAATTACCATGTGATTTTTACTGTTTGGCCTTATTGTATGAATTATTGTGAAATTATGTCACTTTCTGCACGTTTTTCTTATCACTGGAATTAAAACATCATGAGAAACAAAAACCGAAGTCAAAAAAGGAAGTCAATAAGTAAAAAAACACCAAACGAATTAGAGAAAAAAAAATTCAAAATGCCGAGAGAATACAGAATCTTTGTGAATCAAGAAGAGGTTCATCTTCAACCTCTACTATTGTAAGCAATGAGGAACCAAGTAATGTTTCTACTGTCAATGTTGAAGATGAATTAAATACTCATGATGAAGATGTTTTTACTGTCAATGTTAAAGAAGAATTAAATACTCATGATGTAGTTAATGTTGAAATTGAAGGAGACAACGAAAATGTGAATAAGGAAATTCAGGTTGAAACTATAGACAAGAAAAATTTGACAAAAAAAACCTCCTATGATTTTACGTAAGAAACCTAATTATTTTATTGAAATTGATGAGAACATTTTGAAACCAATGTCTGACAAACTTTCTGAATGGCAAATCAGAAGAAAAACCACTGAAATTTGGGATAATCATTTTGAAATTGTAGATGATTCTAAAAGATGTCAATTGTTGGCTAGTTTGATGAAATTGATTAAAATGAGACCTACATTAAACACCTTATGATTAACAATATCTAATATATGTGGTCAAACCTCTACAATTGTTGAAAATTTTCATGATGCATATCACATTGTTGGTGTCAAGAGACACACAAGGGATAGTAATATTGTGCATTGTGTACTTGCTACTAGTGTTGTAAGTGAATCAACAAAAAAAATGTTTGATTACGCAAATAATTCGAATATTGAAAGTTAATCAAAAAACTCTAATGAAAGCAATTGAAAAATGTAATATCCTTCAATCACTTAATAACATTGATTTTTGGGTATTTTCTGCTAGAGCACCGCGTAAGGACAAATATATATATGATGCTATAAGAGAAGTTTTTATTTAATTTTTTCATGATAACACTAGAGTTTCACCTAATACAAGAGATGTTGTAAAACAGATAATTGTTTCTACTAATCACGAACCACATCTAAAGCATTTCTTAGATATGACTCAAACTCAATTTTTTTGTAAGTTTGAACATGAGCATCTAGAAATAAAAATTAGCCAAAATTTTTTTGAAATGTTGAAACTATTCTATGTGAAAATCAACCACGCTCGCACCACTTGTTGTTGTAGGCAACATGTATAATTTACGACGCATTATGCTAAATTTTTACGTATAGGTTCTAATTTTCATTTTGAAACTATGTTATCGGAATGTGGTGTTCAAGTTCCACCAATATATTCTAGGGATTTCATTCCTACGATATTTTTTGAAAGAGAAGTTGGACAATTTTTTTATAGTCAAGATTTTTTAGATGGATGTTTTGGTACATGCGGCGGATTACCTAAATTGGAAAGTTGCATCCATGAGAAAATTAGAGGTGCAATAGGACATAATTTAGTTGATTTTGATAAATATAAATCAGTATCATACCAGTTGAAAGATGGAAAGGAGTCTAAATGATGTGAGCTAGTTACAGAACATATGCTTATTTTTTAATTTATGAGAAAACTTAAAGATGAAATTGTTTATGAGTATGCTAGGCATACACACAAATCTCGATGGTTAGATGAACAATTTTAGATATGCAAGGACACATTTCCTATTGGTATTATTGTTTCAATGGTCGATTTTGTAGAGAATTACACATCGCAACCACAAACGGATGTTCAATCGCAATGTTACAACTCAGTACATGTTTTCATTTTTATGCATATAACATTTATAAATTCTCCTCACAGTACAAAGAATGATCAAAAAAATTAAGAGAGTACCACTTTTATATCAGTGATGATCATACTCGTTCTATTGAATTTTTTCAAGGTTGTTTCCATTTATTTTATGGAAACTTGTTTGATAGAGACATCCTCTTCAATCAACATTATATATGGTCAGATAATTACACGTCTCAGTTTAAGAATGCACAAATATTTTATTGGATGAGAAGGATGCACGTTAAGATGGGTGTGCAACATATTTGGAGTTTCACTTAGGTTGGACATGGAAAAGGAGAGCATGATGGTGTAGGGGCATGTGTGAAAAGAGCTTTTGCAAGAGAAGAGTTGAAGTAAAAATATGGTGTTAAATTGAAATATGTAAAGAGCATAGTGGAATGGTGTATTGACAACATGGCCCGAGGTTCTCAAGAAAATTCCATAGTTCGTAGATATTTTTGGTTGATAGAGGAACAACAAATTTCTAACTACGAGGATTGTATGACACTTAAAGGGTCCAATGGTATGCACTCATTTTATAGCTCAGAGGATACTTCGAGGGCCACATGGACAAGAAAGGTTGCATGTTTTTGTGCATCTTGTATCAAACTTTTCATTACTGAGTATGGTTCACAAGAATGGGTGGATGGATGGATTTGTAACCCTCTTACTCCGCTTCCTAGTTATCAACCTCCATAGACATTACGACTTTTTCTCCAAATGAAGTTGCAACATCTAAGGACTTTGATGAAATTTTGATTTTGGTGCGACAAGGTAAATGGTTATTTACAATTTTTATATTGAGTTATGTCCATTGAAATTAATATGTAATTTAAATTTGAGTTGAAGCCTTTATTTTTTTGTAGGACGTGTTTGCAGTTATTGTGACAGAAGACAATGAAAAAGGAATGAACTATTTCTTATGTCGTTGCATCGAGGAAAGAAAGAAGTTAACTTTTCCTGTTATAGATGGTGATGATATTGAGTACCCTACAGGGTCATTGGCAGTTACTGAAACTTGGCTTTAATGGTATCCATTAAAAAAATATTTTGTTTGGGTGTTTAAAGACTTTGATACACACAAGAAAATACTCTTATATTTGCATCTAGTTCTAGCAACAAATATTCAGCTATATAGATATCGAGGAAGGCCTAATAACAAGATTATTTGGAAGGTTCAAGAGTCATATCATGAATCAATCATGTCCATTATTCAGAGTAGATCCGATCCTGATGGTTCATTGGAATGAATTTACATGTTCACATCTGGTATATAGAATTTCTTTAAAGTGTTTAAATTTGTCAACCAGATCGTTCAAGTTCATATATTTTATTAATTTTTTGTATTTTTTATATATCTAGTATATGGTTTCGATTCAACTTAAATTTCTTTGACTAACACTTTTATGCAAGTTAGTGGTGCCAGAAAAGCTTCCATTTTCACATCTTGATGGTGAACATTGGAATGAATTTACACGAGATCGTCTGGCATATGTAATTTCTTTGAATTGTTTAAATTTGTTAATTCTAGATTCAAGTCCATATATTTTATTAAATTTGTGTATTTTGTATATATCTAGTATGTTTTTGATTCAACTTAAATTCCTTTGACTAACACTTTTATACAAGTTAGTGGTGTCAGAAAAAGCTTCCACCTTTATGTGGTTGGCATTATTAGTAGATAATTTTATATTCTCGAAGCTAAAAGAATCTTTCATTATTTTACAATAAAAGAGAAGCAACTAACAACGATTTATGTCCCTGTGGAGAGGGTTCTTGGCTCTTAAGGAGGTAGCCCGGAAGAACTGATAGCATATGAAACTGAAATGACACCTCCTTGAGTTTTTACAAGGAAATCCCTAAGCATGTGCACAATCATTTTAGTTCCACGACCCACCATTTGCAAAATACAATGTTTGGCAGCCTTACACTGGCTCAAACTACATTATTTTGCGTGTTTGTAAACAATAGGGGAACGAGATCACCGATTGGAGACAGAAAAAACTAAGATAGATTATTGTAGAGGGTCCCTATGTTGAGGTGTTGGATTCAACGAGATGTCTCTAGGTGCCACGAAGACCGAGTAATCACTCGTCGAAGTAGAATGATTTTTTGGTCTCATGGCTCTTAAGGGAATACGCCCAAACGAAGTAGCCCAGAAGCAACGACCTTGTCGTGCACCAAAATAACAGCTCATCTAGCATTTACCTAGCCACCTAGACATGTTGGCATAGTCAGTTTGGTGCCACGACCCACCATTTCTAAAATATAGTGTTTAACAGCCTTACACTGGCTCAAACTGCACTATTTCGCGTGTTTTTAAACAATAGGGCAGCGAGAGCACCGTTTGGATACTAAAAAAAACTGAGACAAAATATTGTAGAGTGTCCCTACACTGAGGTGTAGGATCTAACAAGACATCTCTAGGTTCCATGGAGACCGAGTAATCACTCGTCGAAGTTGAACGGTTTTTTGGTCTCAGGGCTCTTAAGGGACTACGCCTAAACGAACTAGCCCAGAAGCAATGACCTTGTCGCACACCAAAATGACACCTCCTATAGCATTTACCTTGCCACCCAAACATTTTGGTGCAGTTGGTTTGGTGCCACGACCCACCGTTTGCAAGATATAGCATTTGACAGCCTTACACTAGCTGAAACTACACTATTTCACGCATTTACAAAATAAATGGCAGCGAGAGCACCAATTAGAGACGGAAAAAATGAGATAGGTGTTAGGAAATAAGAGATAAAATATGCGGAATAATCTCTTACAGAATCGCAATAGTAGAAACTAATATGCAGAAATTATTACAGATCTCAAATAAAATTGCAGAATAAAATAACACAACACAAAGAGACAGTATTTAACATGGTTCACCCAATTTGGGCTACGTCCATCAAGAATCACTTGCTCAGATGTTATTACAAGCCACTGCTCTCTCAATACAATACCCAGATCCGTTTGGAGCTATGCTCAACAAACTCTACAGAATTCACAGCCGAATTCAAAACACATCTGCAATACATTTGCTTGTTTATCTATCATATGCATAAGACCATATAAATAGACAACTGCTTAAGCAGTTTGATACAAAACCGTGGGTATCAAAACCAAGGGCAAAAAACCGTGGGTATCAAAACAATGGGCAAAAGACCGAAAAAAAACCATGGGCCCAAAAACAGCCCATAACGGTTACCCATTACCCATGAGTTAATGAACCACCCATGAAAATTTGCTTCGGGGGCTTCGCCCCCAAACCCCCTTTCATCAGGGGGCTTCAACACCCCCCTAACCCCCCTGACACCGCTCACCGCGAGCGTGACCGCGTAAAAATTACCCGAAGTTTAACACATAGAAGGTGTACCTAATTGGAAAGTTTGCATCCATGAGAAAATAGAGGTGCAGGTAGGAACATAATTGAGTTGATGTTGATAAATATAATCAGTATATACAGTTGAAGCTGGAAAGGCGTCTAAATGATTTGGAGATAGTTACAGAAAACATAGGCTTATTTTTAATTATGACGAAACACTTAACGATTGAAATTGTTATGAGTTATGCTAGGCATAACAAAATCCGAGGGTAGATGAACAATTTAGGATTATCAAGGACACCTTTCCTATTGGATTATGTTTCAAGGTTGATTTGTAGAGAAATTACACATCGCAACCACAACCGGTGTTCCATAGCAATGTTACAACTCGGACATGTTTTCATTTATGCATATAAATTTTTACATTCTCCCTCAAGTACAAAGAATGTATCAAAAAAATTAAGAGAGTACCACTTTTATATCAGTGGATGATCATACTCGTTCTATTGAATTTTTTCAAGGTGTTTCCATTTATTTTATGGAAACTTGTTTGATAGAGACATCCTCTTCAATCAAATTATATATGGTCAGCTAATTACACGTCTCAGTTTAAGACTGCACAAATATTTTATTGGATGACGACGGATGCACGTTAAGATGGGTGTGCAACATATTGGAGTTTCACTTAGGTTGGACATGGAAAAGGAGCGCATGATGGTGTAGGGGCCTGTGTGAAAAGAACTTTTGCAAGAGAGAGGTTGAAGTAAAAATATGGTGTTAAATTGAAATATGTAAAGAGCATAGTGGAATGGTGTATTGACAACATGGCCCGAGGTTCTCAAGAAAATTCCATAGTTCGTAGATATTTTGGTTGATAGAGGAACAACAAATCTTCTAACTACGAGGATTGTATGACACTTAAAGGGTCCAATGGTATGCACTTCCTTTTATAGCTCAGAGGATACTTCGAGGGCACCATGGACAAGAAAGGTTGCATGTTTTTGTGCATCTTGTATCAAACTTTTTCATTACTGAGTATGGTTCACAAGAATGGGTGGATGGAACGGATTGTAACCCTCTTACTCGCTTCCTCGTTATAACCTCCCTGACATTACGCCTTTTTCTCCAATGACTTGCAAAGTCAGGACTTTGATGAAATTTTGTTTGGGCCGAGTGCGACCAAGGGTAACGGGTTATATTAAAATTTGATATTGAGTCCCTATGTCCATGAAATTCATATGTAATTTAATTTGAGTTGAAGCCTTTATGTTGTAGGAGTTGTTTGCTTGTCCGTTATGTTGTGACAGAAGACAATGAAAAGGAATGAACTATTTCTTTATGTCGTTGCATCGAGGAAAGCAAGAAGTTTAAACTTTTCTGTTAGAGATGGTGATGATTTGAGTACCCTACAGGGTTTATTGGCCAGTTACTGAAACTTGGCTTCTTAACGGTTATCCAGTAAAAAAATATTTTGTTTGGTTGTTTCTAAAGACTTTGATACACACAAGCCATCCTCTTATATTTGCATCTAGTTCTAGCAACAAATATTCAGCTATATAGATATCGAGGAAGGCCTAATAACAAGATTATTTGGAAGGTTCAAGAGTCATATCATGAATCAATCATGTCCATTATTCAGAGTAGATCCGATCCTGATGGTTCATTGGAATGAATTTACATGTTCACATCTGGTATATAGAATTTCTTTAAAGTGTTTAAATTTGTCAACCAGATCGTTCAAGTTCATATATTTTATTAATTTTTTGTATTTTTTATATATCTAGTATATGGTTTCGATTCAACTTAAATTTCTTTGACTAACACTTTTATGCAAGTTAGTGGTGCCAGAAAAGCTTCCACTTTCACATCTTGATGGTGAACATTGGAATGAATTTACACGAGATCGTCTGGCATATGTAATTTCTTTGAATTGTTTAAATTTGTTAATTCTAGATTCAAGTCCATATATTTTATTAAATTTGTGTATTTTGTATATATCTAGTATGTTTTTGATTCAACTTAAATTCCTTTGACTAACACTTTTATACAAGTTAGTGGTGTCAGAAAAAGCTTCCACCTTTATGTGGTTGGCATTATTAGTAGATAATTTTATATTCTCGAAGCTAAAAGAATCTTTCATTATTTACAATAAAAGAGAAGCAACTAACAACGATTTATTTCCCTGTGGAGAGGGTTCTTGGCTCTTCTTAAGGCGGTAGCCCGGAAGAACTGATAGCATATGAAACTGACATGACACCTCCTTGAGTTTTTACAAGGAAATCCCTAAGCATGTGCACAATCATTTTAGTTCCACGACCCACCATTTGCCCAAAATACAATGTTTGGCAGCCTTACACTGGCTCAAACTACATCTATTTTGCGTGTTGTTTGTAAACAATAGGGGACCGAGATCACCGATTGGAGACAGAAACAACTAAGATAGATTATTGTAGAGGGTCCCTATGTTGAGGTGTTGGATTTCAACGAGATTGTCTCTAGGTGCCACGAAGACCGAGTAATCACTCGTCGAAGTAGAATGATTTTTTGGTCTCATGGCTCTTAAGGGGAATACGCCCAAACGAAGTAGCCCAGAAGCAACGGACCTTGTCGTGCACCAAAATAACAGCTCATCTAGCATTTACCTAGCCACCTAGACATGTTGGCATAGTCAGTTTGGTACCACGACCCACCATTTCTAAAATATAGTGTTAACCGCCTTACACTGGCTCAAACTGCACTATTTCGCGTGTTTTTAAACAATAGGCAGCGAGAGCACCGTTTGGATACTGAAAAAACTGAGACAAAATATTGTAGAGTGTCCCTACACTGAGGTGTAGGATCTAACAAGACATCTCTAGGTTCCATGGAGACCGAGTAATCACTCGTCGAAGTTGAACGGTTTTTTGGTCTCAGGGCTCTTAAGGGACTACGCCTGAATGAACTAGTCCAGAAGCAATGACCTTGTCGCACACCAAAATGACACCTCCTATAGCATTTACCTTGCCACCCAAACATTTTGGTGCAGTTGGTTTGGTGCCACGACCCACCGTTTGCAAGATATAGCATTTGACAGCCTTACACTAGCTGAAACTACACTATTTCACGCATTTACAAAATAAATGGCAGCGAGAGCACCAATTAGAGACGGAAAAAATGAGATAGGTGTTAGGAAATAAGAGATAAAATATGCGGAATAATCTCTTACAGAATCGCAATAGTAGAAACTAATATGCAGAAATTATTTACAGATCTCAAATAAAATCTGCAGAATAAAATAACACAACACAAAGAGACAGTATTTAACATGGTTCACCCAATTTGGGCTACGTCCATCAAGAATCACTTGCTCAGATGTTATTACAAGCCACTGCTCTCTCAATACAATACCCAGATCCGTTTGGAGCTATGCTCAACAAACTCTACAGAATTCACAGCCCGAATCAAAACACATCTGCAATACATTTGCTTGTTTATCTATCATATGCATAAGACCATATAAATAGACAACTGCTTAAGCAGTTTGATACAAACCGTGGGTATCAAAACCAAGGGCAAAAAACCGTGGGTATCAAAACAATGGACAAAAGACCGAAACAAAAAACATGGCCCAAAAACAGCCCATAACGGTTACCCATTACCCATGAGTTAATGAACCACCCATGAAAATTTGCTTCGGGGGCTTCGCCCCCAAACCCCCTTTCATCAGGGGGGCTTCAACCCCCCGAACCCCCCTGACCCGCTCACCGGCGAGCGGGACCGCCGTAAAAATTACCCGAGTGTAACACATAGAAGGTGTACCACACTCTAACATGAAAATAGGCTCCACAAACATAACAATAGGATATTGTATAGGGTCATTACACTAAGTTGTAGGATCTAACAAGACATCTCTAGGTGACATGGAGACCGAGTAATCACCTGCCAAAGTTGTATAGTTTTTTGGCCTCAAGGCTCTTAAGGGACTACGCCTGAACGAAGTAGCCCAGAAGCAATGACCTTGTCGTGCACCGAAATGGTACTTACACTAGCATTTACCTAGCCACCTTGATGTGTTTCCATAGTTGGTTTGGTGCCACGACGCACCGTTTGTAAACTATAGTGTTTGAAAGCCTTACACTAGCTCAAACTGCACTATTTCACGCGTTTGCAAACAATAAGGTAGTGAGATCACCAATTGGAGATGGAAAAAACTGAGACATACTATTGTAGAGGGTCCCTACACTGAGGTGTAGGATCTAATGAGATGTGTCTAGGTGCCATGGAGACCGAGTAATCACCCGTCGAAGTTGAACGGTTTTTTGGTCTCAGGGCTCTTAAGGGACTACGCCCGAACAAAGTAGCCTGGAAGCAATGACCTTATCGCACACCAAAATGATGTCTCCTCTATCATTTACCTTGCCACCCATACATGTTAGCGTAGTCAGTTCTATGCCATGACCCACCGTTGTAAAATATAGTGTTTGACAGCCTTACATTGGCTCAAACTTCACTATTTCACACGTTTACAAACAATACGGCAATGAGAGCACCAGTTGGAGACGGAAAAAACCAAGACATGCTATTGTAGAGGGTTCCTACGCAAAGGTATAAGATCTAATGAGATATCTCTAGGTCCCACGGAGTCCAAGTAATCACCCGTCGAAATTGGATGGTTTTTTGGTCTCAAGGCTCTTAAGGGACTACGCCCGAATGAAATATCTCGAAAGCAAGGACCTTGTCACGCACCAAAAAAATGAATCCTCTACCATTTACCTAGCCACCTAGATATGTTAGCACAGTTGGTTTTGTGCTATGACCCACCATTTGTAAAATATAATTTTTGACAGTCTTACACTGGCTCAAAGTGCACTATTTCACGTCTTTGTAAACAATAGGGCATAGAGAGCATTGATTGGAGACAGAAAAAATAGAGATAGGCTATTATATAAAGTACCTACACCGAGATGTATGATCTGACGAGATGTCTCTAGGTGCCACATAGTCTAAGTAATCACCTGTCAAAGTTGAACTATTTTTTGGTATCAGGGATCTTAAGGGACTACGCCTGAACGAAGTATCCCGAAAGCAATGATGTTGTCCCACACTAAAAATACACTTCTTTTAGCATTCACCTATCCACTCAGATGTGTTCGCATATTTGGTTCAATGCCAAAAACCACCATTTACAAAATATAGCGTTTGAAAACCTTACACAAGCTCAAACTGCACTATTTCACCCATTTGCAAACACTAGGGCAGTGAGAGCACCGATTGGAGACAAAAAAACTGAGATAGAATAGTGTATAGGGTCTGTTAGTGTAAAAACCACAACACCCCTGAATTTCTGCAACCAGATGGGTTGAGACTCTTAGTGTGATTGCACAACATGGAGCATCTCTCAAAGTGTGGGACCTTGCGAGTTGAGAGAGCTCTCCGGATTAAGGCCGGTTCCTATTCCTCTGTTCAGGTGCACACAAATAAATTGCAAAGTATATATTCTAAATCTAATCTATTTTACCAAGAAGAAAGAGTTGCGAATATGCAAGAAAATAAACCTAAGCTAACGAGGTGATGCACCAAAGGAATGTTAAACACTCGTTTTTCAAGCTAACACAGACCATAGAAATGCAATGCAAATACCATACACAGATAACCAAACTACAATGAAAGATCAGAAGGTAAAGATGAACACATGAGAGGGTCAAGGATCATCCACAGACATATATTATTGCTATAAAAGTCAATACAGTTCATTATAGTGGCCAAGAGGCAAAAGTTTGTATTACAATTTGAATGGGAGGTTTGGAAACTCCACGAATTCGCTTGTAGATAAGGGAAAAATGGAGAGAGAAAAACAAAAATGTCCAACCGTTTACAATGAGCTCCACCCCTTCTTTTATAAATTCAGCACATAGAGAAGAAGGAGAGAGAGGCGGGAAAACTAATTTGAAGCTCAACTACTGGCCATCAATGCCCCTGCAAATTCACCCACAATCTATCAAATTCGTCTCAATTACTTGTTCGGCGCATTGAAGGAGGAAGAATGGCAGATCAGATCAAATTCAATCTGGTTGTTGGAGAAAATGGATCCTATATTAATGGCACGAATAAGTTTTCCATTTATTTCCCACCTAACTTCTTCAAAATTAAAGTTTCAGATCTCCATGATGTAGACGAGGTCAAGATCTCTCTAATGGTGCATGTACGATGGAAAAGTGACATGCGAGCATGGGAATCTACAAGTACCCTTTCCTCATACCCAACCTCCCAAGGTCGTGTCGAGACAGCCGGTGAATGTTGAATGTGAATGGATACAGACAAGCTAATCGGGTAATCTTATATCCTCAATATGCAATAATGGAATCTACGAATCTAAGGAAAAGAAGGCCCTCCTAACCTAAAGTGGTGTAATGGTTCATTCAGATATAATGGATGTTCAGAGGTTCCAATCGATGTCGAGCTCTGTCGAGATCATGTTTCTTGGTTGTTGGATACGTTGGAAGTGACCTGTGGGAGATTCATATATATCTCCAAACAAGGTCATGAAAATGGTGATGGGTGATTTAGTGGATGCATAATGAACTATGGGTGGTTTTATGGTCTAGCCAGAAAATATTAGATTGATTAGCTTCCATGTTTAATACGGAGAACTGTACTATGATATCTGGCGGGATTGGTGAAGATCTAAATACCAGCGTTTGCAAGCCGGTGTCAATACTTAATTGATTTGTAGGCCCGTTGGATTGTGGGACTTGGGGATCACAACCGTGAGTTCATGGTTGTTGTGGACCTGCTATGGTCATGTGAAGAATCAATCCCTTCTCCCAACTATCCAATAATCGTATGCCTTTTTAGCCTCTATGTTTGGAACTAGAAGTTGTATAATTTTCTCAGAGTACCTAATAGGTGTTCTAGCAACTTGAATGCGTAAGCTAGTATCTATATCAACGAGGAGGTCTCCTGCATCAGGTTATGGAACCAAAGGATCGCAACCAAATGTTTTCTCTCTTTTGAATCCTTACACAGTCATTTAGATGTGTTATCAAGGCAGTCTATAGTTTGGATGGTTTGACCAAAATGTGTAAGCTTTGTCGTCTTCGATATTTAATCCTCTTAGTTGCTCACTAATTGCTTGTAAGTTTGTTGTTGCTCGAAAGACTTGTATCCTAAGGTCCTGATCTATATCAGCTAATGTCGAGGGTAGATTTGGCTGAGGCACTATGGGTTCAAATATATACTCTCTAGGCTTTCTAGGTCCTGTGATTGTCATACAAAATGATTCAACTTTTAACTAATATTAGTAAACTGATTACAAAATAAATATTTATACTATGCAAGCTTTCTTCTATTTTTGTATTTTCAATGATGTACTTCAATGAAATTACAGAGTGACTATTCTAGTATATTTAGAAAATAAACAACTAATCTAGTAACAAAATTTAAAACAAAGTAGCCTGATGTGGCTATTCGCCTGTGCAGTTGTGATCTTGTCCTAAATATCTAAGCAGCTATTTATTTTGAATTGAAAGACTCCCGATCCTACCTCAAAAGTGAGGAATGAATCACAGTTTCTCAGAAACTATCAATCCCCACAGCTTCCCTGGTAATATCAAGAGTGAACTTTGAACTGAAATAAAATAATTCACTACTCTATTTGATATGTTGTAACTAGAACTTTGATAGCTCAAACCTGGCATTTACATAACAGTGGTAAATCTAGTTGTGTGTGATTTCCTCCCCTCGGTGTGATCTCCCCGTTCCTTCGTGTCCTCGTGAATCCAGAAAGCATGTATATGATAGTATCAACAGAAGATGGTATTCTAACAATGGCAGCTTTGGATATAGACCGAATACAATGTGAGTAAGAGAGAGATAGCGCAAGTGGACAGAGCTTGACTATGTAATTCCGAGTGGGATTTATTGCAGGAATACAACACAAGTGTATCGAGATTTTCAAAAACTATCCTTGTGACAAAACAAAACCTGTAACTTTAATGGATTCTAGTCTAGAAATGAAGCTATTCTATGCTAAACTGATTGTATGGAGTAGCAATGGAACAAGACTGAAACAAGAAGATTATATGACCTCTAAAATACCAACAATGGAAGCAAAACATGAAATTGACATAATTATAAGAAATAAATTGAAAGACTGAATAAGAGAATTGAGAAGGTGAGGGGCCATTTGCTTGAAAACAAGCTGGCTATTTATAACTAATGCATTTACTAGAGGGTAACTCCCATTTGATCTCTTTTACTATAAAAAAAGGAAAAGCACTATTACCAGGGGACCAAAAACATTAATGCAAGCTAAAGTTGTTGAACAAAGCATGTAAAACTCAAGATTTATGTTTGACGCGATTGTCGGAGGAATCTGGAAAATGCGAACAAAACTGCCGCCCTGTCTTGGGCGGCGATCATAGGACCGTCGCCTAGGCAAGGGGCGGCAGTTTCACTGAAGCCTAAAAAACAAGAAAAAAGGGGGGAAAAGGGAAGAAAAAATCACACTGAGGCTAAGCGAGGCATGTGGGATATAAGCGTATACTTGGCGAGCCTTTCTAGATTCTAAACACCTTGCAAGGAGACATGTATCATCATTGGGGCATGTGTAACATCCTTCCGGCGGTGTAGTATCCTACAATTTCGGGTACGTACAATGGCCCATCACAAGACCACCCCTTATCATCCCCATGCAAATGGAACTACTGAGGCATTTAACAAAATATTAAGTCACACGTTAACCAAAATTAGTGAATTTGGAAGATAAGATTGGGATGACAAGGTATCAACCGTTCTATGGGAATACAAGATAACCTATAAGAGGTTGAACAAAGCCACACCATTTCAATTGGGTATTTGGCACGGAGGCTATTTTACCAGTTGAATTTATGTTACCATCGCTGTGTATAGCGCACGTAGGAGGATTGGCTGGTGAACAAGTGCTTGAAGAAAGGATTGATAAATTAATATAGCTAGATGAAATGTCGTCACTTGCAAGATGGAGATAAAAGATAGAGAAGGAAAGATAAAAATCATGGCATGATCATCATATCAAAAATAAATAATTTGAGGTTGGGAAGATGGTTTTGTTATATGACTCTAAATTTTTGTGCCATCCTAGGAAGTTGAGCACTTGCCAGTTACAAGTGTTGGATGAGATGAGACTACTAGGAAATTTCATTAGGAGTAGGCTGAAGCCCTACTATAAATAAGTCTTGTGTTTGTAATTAAGGCAGTTTTGCCAGTTAGCCTAGGATTTCCCTTAATGCATTTTTTTTCCTTGTGTATCCCTTTCTTTTCACTTGTTTCTTTCTGTTGTGTTGTTTTTACGCACCTTGTGCACCGGTCACCACATTGATTTTAAGGGTTTTTGTATGCGCAGAGGGCCACGCATCTTTTTTAGTGTGGGGCGAAGTAGAGCAAAGTGAAATAGAGGCTAGAAGTGAAAGTTTTTGTTTAATGGCCCAGGTTAAAAAGTGTGTGAGGTAGGAGAGCGCACGCAGAAAAAGGCGGACGAGAAATTTTGGTGTCAGGATAAGGCTTTACAAATACCACATATAAAAGATAAGAAGCGTAGTAACAACATGAGGTAGGCAAGGGAAAAAATCAGGTCAAAGACAGAAGAAGTGCCTTCAGCGCAGCAGACATGCTCGTAAGAATCTTCAGTCAATAAGGATTTTTACGTGCCAGAAGGTTGTAGAGATTTTCACGTAGGATTGGGAACGTGAGTAAGAACACTTAAGGTTAGCTTTAGTGGAAAAATCCACATTTAATGCTAAGTACTTTGGTAGGTGGCATAACATTTATTACGGGAGATAGGAAAAAAGCTATAAGTAAAGGGTTGGGCACATCATTATTTACCTTGTTATTAAAAGATTGAAGAGCTCTTGTGAACTAGGGCATCTGCAAAGAAATATTTGTGTGAAGGAAGAAGAGTGAAAAATTGAAGTGCATGACTAGGGTGACCTACGAACCAGAGTGGAAGGACTACACAAGCGTAGGGAGGTTTCAGTAGAGTACGCAGTCTTTTGGAATATTTTTCCAGGTTAGAGTTAAGCGACTAGGGCATGGGAGTAGAAGGATTCTTTCATGAAGTTGAGCCGTAGATTTGAGCAGAGTGAGGAAGAGGAGCAAGGAAGAGTTGTTTTTAACCCAACAAGAAGATGGCACCGAAGAAGGCAACCATTTCACCTAAGAAGGGAAATTACAAAGGAAAAAAAACTGCCACCACCATTTTCAATGAGGAGTGTTATGCGGAGATGTAATACCTAGATGGAGTGTTACTTAGGAAAGAATGGTTATCCCATGTGAGGAATATGGTTGTGACCAACTACAACCATCGTACAAGTACCAAAGAGAAGGATATGGTGTTAGATCTGGTTCGTCTAATAGATAAGAGGACACCAGAAGGGATGCCAATCTATAGTGATGAGGTGAAGGTGAAATTGGAGAAGGTCGGGTTGTTGCAACTTTACAAGATGCCATATTTTTTAAAGACCGAGTGGCTATACCAATGGTTTAAACTGCACATGCACAAGGATCACTTCTAATTTTCGTGTTGCAGAATGCACATAACTCCCCAACTCATCTCTAAGTTTACCATCTTGATCTGCAAAGGATATTCATTAGATGATGACTTGGAGGATAAAGAGGCTATTAAGAAGACCGTGGAAGAGTATGACTACAAGAAGGGGTCTTGCTACATCAACATCCCTGATATCTCTAACCCAGTGATGAGGATAGTCATGCACCTAGTAACCAAGATAAATGGTCAAGAGAGTTGGATACAGGTAAACAAGGCATGGTCGAACATGTGTCAGAAAATTTCAGAAGGAACCATCTATAACCTGTCTGCCTACATTGCAAAAGAGATCATCAGCGTCGCGCAAGAAGGAGATAAGATTATGTTTTTCAATGTTCTTCTCACCATCATCTTCTTAGAAATTGGAGTGCCTGATGGGCCAGAGAAGTTCATATGGAAGTATCCAGATGAATACCCCTCCCCCGTGAAGAGGTTTTAAAAATACACATGTGAAACCATGACGGCCGCCCACAAGGCGTGCCTGGAGAAATGGTACAAGTGAATGTGCGACACATTCAGGGCTAAGTGGGGGATACCTGAATAGTTACCAGCATTAGTAGATGGAGAATCTAAGTTCACTATCTATCAACACTATTGTATTGGTAGGTTCACTCTATCAGATGGGACCAAGATCCCATGGTGTAAATTACCCTTCTCTTTCAATGCGCATTATTTTTAAGCAGGGGGTTAACTGCTTCAAGGAAGCTAAAAGACTAAGGTTCTACCTTAATGAGGTGGACCAGGGACCACCACAACTTACGTAGAAAGCTCGTATACCCCAAGAAGTGATCTTATGTGGATAATTATGTCTCTCATGAGGTGCGCATGACAAAACCCATGACATTGCCAATTGTTGGAAGAACCACAACAAGAGTATACTTGCACATTAGACCCAAGTATGAAAAGGGCGCTTACTTGGAGAATGATGTCTCCATCCCAGAGGATCCCACTAGTAGGAAGAAGGTCACACCAAGGAAAAGGGAGAGGGAAAAGGTGCCAGAGAAGAAAGTACCAATTATGTAGACAACACAATTTGTGGGCGTGCCGAAGTCATGCAACAAGCTGATCAAATACGCACATAGGAATAAGTCTCCTATCAAGGAGAAGGAAAAGACACCTGTGGAAGAGGTACCAGAGTAAGAAGTGTCACCAAGGAAGAAATCACCTACTGGAGAGGAAGAAAAGGAATAATCCTCAATTAAGAAGAAGCATAAGATATCGGAGAAGGTAGACTCAGAAGAGACGGAGAGCTTGGAGGCCTACAGGGGCAAAAGAGATGACGGTGAGGATGAAAACTTCGAGGATCATCCTGTGTATGATATACATGAATCGAAGGAAGAAATAAGTGAGGAAAAGGGTAGAGAAGAGGAAGGCGTTCAAGGAAAAGGGGAGAGTGAAGAAGTAAATACTAAGGATCAAAGGACCTACAGCCTCACCAAGGAGAAGATAGAAGAGGCCTTAGAAAGAGAAGTAGCAGGCATAATAGAGAAGTTAGTGGAGCAAGAAGTGGAGTGAAGCATTGTTTAGATACTCAAGGAAATAGAGGAAAGCATAGGGAAGGATTATGGAAGCATGGGTGGAGATCCCAGCCTAGCAGTGAGCTTTCCAAAAGCAGTGCGCATCGGAGGAAAAGGTGTGATACGTGAATAAGGTATTACACATGCATTTCCATATTATTGTGCCTACAGACCAACTCATTACATGGTCTTTGTTCGAGGAAGAGGGCACGTACCCCCGAATCAGGAAAATGTTATCTTAGGCTTTTAAGTCCTACATCAATGAACCTGATTTTGAAGTAAGCCAAGGGGAGTTGATAAAGGTACTAGAGAACAAAGGAATAAACCCACTAGTAAATGCTCAACAACTATCAGATGAGAAGGTCTGCAATGCACACAAAAAGGTTTTGGTTGAGGTGAAGGTAAAACTATTTGGGAGGAATGAAAGTGTGAGATTCCTAGAAGGAGAATCGGAGAAGAAAAATTAGGAGCTCATTGAAAAGAGAAAAGATCTAAAGCAGGAAGAGTTGATCAGCATGCAGTTAAGGTGTGAGCTAATGGAGGAAAAGGCAAAGGTGTGTGAGGTATACAATAAAATTGAGATGATTATAGATGTTATTGTCTTGAAGCATCTAGATATGAACCCGCCTAAACAAGAATACGAGTCGACCTTGTGATGCCTGGAAGATTTGACTTGCATCCTTATGATGGAAAGGTGGCTACTCGCCTTAGAGTGAGCAAAAGAGGCACTGTCACACTGGGAGAAAGAGGAAAAGAAGAATGTTGTGGAGATATTTTCTTGATACACTAAGTCCTTGCCACTGTAAAGGCCACCACGAATATAGCTGAAGCTCCTTATGACATTTGTGCTAACAAGGATAGAGTAGAAAACATTCTAGTTGTTACACATGAGGCATGTCTCAATCAATTTAAGGAGAAAAATAAGGGAAACACGGAAGAGTGGGATAAAATCTTGGCCAAGGTAGAGAAGAAGCTAGAAGCCATTGAGACTTTACGGGGCTCGATCAAAAATTGGCTTAAGGAGTTATATCCCCAGATCACCCGCAAGATGGATGAGCTAGACGACCTCGGTAAACAATTAGAATACATTGTGAGTACACTGAATGCTAAGGATGATGAACTAAGTTTTGATGAGGTAAGCACTCTAGTAGGTGACCTCTGTTAATAGGCACAAGGTGAAGTGGATGCTTAGGAGAATATTGAGGAAGATATAAGGAAGGATTTCACATTCATTCTTCAACAATAAACAATTTCTTCTTCATTCCTCTATTCTTTATTTCTTCCATTTCTCATTCTTCATTCCTTCATTTCTTATTCCAACCATTCAAAGTCCCGTCATTCTTTATTCTTTGGAGAGAGGATGTTTCTGAGGAAGGAGAACAAGCTTAGTGTGGGGTAATTTTGGGCCTCAAAATATTAGGTAGGTACCAAAGGGTGCGTTCACACACGGGTCCAGTAAAGAAGAATAGATCGCAAGGAAAAGCACGTAGGATAGGGGTTTTAGAAGGTTTTAGTAAAAACCACATTGTGCACACAAGGTAGAACAAAGGATCTCAAGACTTAGCCATATTCGGCTCTCCAAGAATCACTTGAGGAAAAACGTGACTCGACTAGGTGTGCTAAGTGGATAAGGTGTCAGCCTGGCGACTTAGTCAAGGAAAGAATATCCCATGCGTAGAACATTCCTAAAAGACATCATTGGAGAAAGTGGAGAGCTCGGATTAGAAGAAACATGCTCCATTAGAGGACCATATGGACACTTGGCAAGTAATCTGCTCCTAGAGGAAGGCATGGCGGTGGGTGCTAAAACTATTTATAGAGATTCTTTAGAGAGAGGAAGACATGTCTGAATGGAGAGAATTCGATGAGGGGAAGCTTCAGGATCATCACAGAGAGGATGAAAGGCGAAGCCTTGCAAAAAATATTAGCAGGTTCTAAGGTTTGGGGTTACCATTAGAGGGATGTAGAAATGATATCATATCTAGAGGGATGGGTCTATGAAAATTTATGTAAAATGGGAAGCATAGCTAAGGTCTCTGATACATGAGTCATGTCTGTCTTGATACATTTGGTTTGTTATGACCCTTTTAAATGTAATTTGGTTACTAGAACTATGATCAATATAAATATATGTTCTAAATATATTGTTCATGGGTGCAAACCCTAGTATATTTTCTTTATGTCATGACTCAAATATGCTCTATGTGTGATGTTTCTCTTATCTGAATGGGTATATTGATATAATAACTCATCCTATGCCTTCAGAATATATGCGATGATCATTTACTTTTATACATTTAATCAGTTATCAATGGCAACATCTTCTCACAATGCTCACATAAAGGAGGGGCTTGGCACCTGCATGTGCCTCGGGTGAGTGTCTAGCACCCGTTGGGTGGTAGGCCGATGCGCATAGGGATTAGAGTGTTGTTCCAAGGGCACATAAAAGTGACTACAGTGTAGGACTAGGAAATTGAGAGGCATTAATTTATTTTCTCGATACTATAAGGGTGATTTGAAATTCTAGTTCAAAAAATGTTTTCTGTCGTGTTTTTCCTGACACGTGCCACTATATTTCAATCCCTAAAAAGTAGAACCATTTCGTACTACAACCCAACAAAATTTATACAGTTACATACGAGAGTAGTTTCCGAGTAAAGTATTGGGAAAAATCATCTTCAAGTTCAAGTAATTCATGTTATCTAGTGTGCACACCTAAAACAACATTGTACCTATTTTTGAAGTTACTTTTTATCCCTTTTTGTGTTTTACGTTATCATTTCATCATTATATCATCATTTACTATATTAATAGCTATATTTTGGATTATATGGTTAATGTGGATAATATTATTGAGAATATTATAGGTTTTTAACATATCTTACATCTAACTCATATTATTATTTATATTTTTAGTGCAAACATTTTATAAACCCAACCTTAGATTCAATATATCACTTTCATTCAAACCCTAGTTTCCCTAGGGTTTTATTTTTTAACTTTGCATTTTCTTTCCTTCTATATCCTTTAGGCATAGTAATTGGTTTATTCATCAACCCATTGAGCATATCAATCTTTACCATGTTACTCACAAATGTTGAGTCATATGGCTTCATCCCCAATTCATGTACAAGGCATCCCTTTTATACTTGATCATGATGCCCATGAGGTTCCTTTGCATGACATTGAAATGCATAGTGACCACCATTATTATTTTGGTCATGATAAGTATGATGGTGTGGACCTTGAGAAATTTGTACTTTTATCTAATTTTTTCATTCACAACTTCGTGATAAAGCTCACCATATTGTGTATATTATCAAGATTCTTCTCACTGCTAAATTCACTCATGATCAATTTTCTAATGAGAAATATCTTTTTGGGATGCCTCGTCCCACATGTTCTAACTATCGATACATTTTTATTCCTAAATCTATAGCTCATATATCTTATGGGGAAACTAATTCTCCACCTCACAGTATTACTATGACTATTCATACATCCACTATTATTCCTACATCTCATATATATACCCATAGTGGCTCGCATTCTTCTTCTTATATCACACAAAATCTTGAAAAAAAAATCATAATTTCCAAGCTCAAATATTATGAATACAACAAGGTACCTCTACTTATTCTCATGATTCTAGTCAATTAATTCATAACCCACTTACACCTAAATTGGCTTCTTATCCTTTCCCTATGGGTTTTGTTGCTCCTAAGCTTCAGATTTATGGTGGAAAATTTGATCTTGAAGAGAACCTTCATTATTTCTATGTTGCTTTCATGGTTTAAACACTATAAAAGGCACCTTGCACATAAGGTATTCTTATCCAAAATGTGCCCTTGCTCATTTTTGTGGCTAACTCCTTGTGTTCTTACCTCTCTTGTGCCTCAGTCTCCATTTTTTTTATTTTTAGGCACTCAAATCTTTCTAAAAATGGCACCATTGGATAGAGCTCTCTCTCAGCTTTCCAGAAAGGTAAAGTTTTCCTCCTAACTCCTCATATTTTTCAAGTTATGGCTCGGCGGAGTTTTTGTGGGAAATTTTCCCCTTGAAGGCCCGCAGACAATCACATCGTGCCACGTGTCTAGGAAGTGGCGGGGTTCGGAGGAGAACTTGGAAAGTTTACCAAGTGTTTGTCCAAGGTTTCAAATGGAAAATTTTCCCCACGGGGGCCCGTCGACGAATTAGAAGGCGCCACGTGTCAAAGGGGGATCAAAGTGGAAAAATGGCTAAGTGTTGGTGCAAAGAAAATTTTGGAGGGATGGCCCCGCGGCCAATAAGAAGTTGACACGTTTCCTAAGGGACCGGAAAAGTGGGGTGCGGAGGGGAGTTTGAAATTTTGGCAAAGTGTTTTGCCGAAAATCCAAAAGGCGCAGTTTTGGCCTGCTGCCCCGCCATCGAATGAGAGCTGGACACGTGTCCTGGCTGGGTGGAGGGTAGGGAATTTTGGGAAATTTTCCCAAAGGGAAAATAAAGGAAAATACAAAAGGAAAAGTCCGCCCCCCTTTGATGCGAGCCAATAGAATCTCGCCACGTGTCCAGGTAGGGCAAAAAATTCAGAAAAGCCCGCAGGGAAATTTTGGAGGGTCAAACCCGCACCCAATGGGGTTTTGACACGTGTCAAGGCCAAAATATCAGAGCGACCCGTGGAAAATTGAGGAGAGATAGGCCAGAGCCAATCAGATCATGCCACGTGTCATCAGCTCAGCAGCCCGGCGGGGATTTTGGAAAAAATTTCCAAAGGCAAAAATGATGGAAAAAGGAGCAGGATGGGCCCGAAACCAATCAGAGCTTGACACGTGTCATCCAAATGGCAGAGCATGGGGGATTTTCATAAAATTTTCCAAAATGCAAAAAAGAGGTAAAATTCAAAAAAAATTCCCGCCGATCCGTTTTGGGCCTATTTTTGCCCTAAAATCTTCAAATGGCCATAACTTTCGATCCAGAGCTCAGATTTTCACGTTCTTTATATCAATGGAAAGATGGTGAAATTATCTACAAGATTCTGGGGTCAATTTTTCATTTTGGTTCAGTTTGGAGAGATAAAATCAAGAAACACCTCTGGCACGTGGTAATGGCCAGAAATGACGTTTCAACAACCAGTTTTAATGCAAAATGGGTCGCATTCTTCTTCAGCATGGCCAAAAATGTTAGGGCATGGGTATGTAAGGACGCCCATGCTGTTTTAATGCATCTTCAATCAATGAGGAATGGCTCCCACGTTTTTTCACGTTTTCTCTCTCCTGGGCTCGACCCATGCATGGTAAAAGCCAGTTTTTGGCTCATTTTTTCATGGTTGAACACTTTTTGATATTACAGGCTTCTTCTTTCACCTTAACAAGTGATTTTTGGAAGTATCAGGCCTCTTCCAGGACTGTAACACGTTTTCTGCCTCCCAGGTGTTATAATGCATGTATTTTGATGTTGGAAAATGACAATGTGAGCTCTGTGAATGAGTTTCAATCCTCTGCTTGTATTGTTTGTTTCCTTTCTAATATTTCATTGTATGTCATCAGTATGTGCATGATGTTTTGGTTACATTTCCATGATCTGTGTCTATCTGCAGAAGCAAAAATGTTCACCACTCCTTTGGTGTATCACCCTTATTAGTTTAGTTTCAATTTTTGCATTTCTTATCCCTGTCTCCTTGCAATTTAGGATAAAATTAGGATTTGAACCTCTGCAATTGTGCAAATAATAAATCTAATCAGAGGAGTTTGAGGAACCAGCCTCTAATCTGGATATTCCTCTCTCATTTTACAAGTCCCACACTTGGAGAGAGGTTTCAATGTTGTGCAATCACACTGGATGCCTGAGACATCAACTTAGAAACCTGATTTGCATCCAGGAGTGCTGCTGATTTGCAACAACGGGTATCTTATTCAAAAATACCAAAACCATCATAAAACACAATAATACCAAAAATCCAAATAAATCCCATAAAATCAAATAAAAAATATAAAACCCCACAAAAATGGTGATAAAAGACACCTCATCACTCATTTACTAACCCTCACCCACTCACATTTAATTATTCACCTCCCACCTACCCATTGGCATAGCCCAATGCATTATGGACTCTTATCCTCTCACCCACCTATGCACATTGCACCCATATGTGTCTAATTCCTCTATGCACTCAAAAACTATAAAATACCACTCACCCCCATCATTCCAACCCCTTGAATCTTTGTGCACTTAAGCAATACTTGATTTCTTGCTTCCTTGCTCACATATCTCGATTTTGTATGTCTTGAAGAATTGAAAGAGGAGCACAAAGGATATATACAACTTGTTGTAGCACTGTTTTAGTGAAATTCCAACACAAGTGGAATCACAACTGCAATTGGCTTGTGATCGTCATGTGATTTTCAGTGAATCGACAACTATGATTGTCTTATAATCTGAGTTAGGTATACTTGTCATTTGCATATATTGTTTTGTCATTTTAATTAATAAAATGTATTTTATCTCCTTAAATGGTTAAATATCTGATTGAGGTAGGTCCCCTAACCACTAAAAACAACTAACATTTTCTAAGTGTGATGTGTGCACAGGTTTAGATTCAGATCTAGGAAGAGTTTTTACCCACTTTATTCTAATGAAAGAACCCATAATTTTCCTTCTCTTCACAATGGCAGCATAAGCCCATCTTATTTAAGTAAAATTGATTTGGAGATTTCATATTGAACTAATACATCTTGCAGGTGATCCAAATCTAGGCATACATTTTGGCGACCACGGTGGGACCATTTTGGTTTTGGGTAACTCTTTTCATTTTATGAATCTAATAGTGTTTTATTTAGGGTTTTATATCTTTTTAGTTTTGTTTTTTTTTTCCTAACGTTTTTGTTGTAGATCTAACACTTAGTTTTGCATTTGTTGAAAATACTAAAAAAAATGGTCAGCAGGCCAACTGTGACTGTGTTGCAATTTTCTACCAAAAAAACTAAAAATCTGGTTACAGGGTAGTTGCAAATATGATTGTTCTGTAATTTTTTTTTGCAAAAAAACATAAAAACACTTGTTTATTCTTAATGGAATGAATTGGGAATAAATACACACATAAATATATGTTCGTAATAAGGGTAAATACCCATCCGCA
Organism: Taxus chinensis; assembly: GCA_019776745.2. Lineage (NCBI taxonomy): Eukaryota > Viridiplantae > Streptophyta > Pinopsida > Cupressales > Taxaceae > Taxus > Taxus chinensis. Next base: position 536,166,687 of record CM034152.1, read on the forward strand.
TAACTATGGGAAGTACTTGGGCATAGGCCCTAAAACTCATTGTGAGGAGTACCACAGGAACCCCAAAGTAGCTGGCACATTGAGAGGACTCGTCAAGAAAAAGGTCAATGACCCAACCTGATTGACTAGTTTTACCCGTGAGGTAGAGCCAATGTTGTCCATAGTGACTTCCTCATCTTGATTTATCAAAGTGGGAGGTAAGGTCTATGACTAGACATTCTCTAGTGGAACAATACTCATTCGAATAACATTTTGGTATTTAGAGAGAGATCCCTATATAGGAAACTAAACAAATTGGTCCCATATTCAACCTCAAGACAAACAAAGCATCACCACATTCATCAAAATAATTCAGTTTCAATTTCCATTGTCTCTAAGTCACATGTAAGACTTTCTGTTATTTATAACTCTTCTCACACTGTCATATATATTTTTGAAAATAATTCTGAGTTCTAATTTTCCTAGTCTCAGTCGCAACTGTGATTGCATGTGCAATTTTTCATCACATATTTTTTCCAGATCAGTCACAACTGCGACTGACCTGTAACCTTCCAAATCCACAAATCATTCATTTTACATCTATGTTATGATTCCTGATTTACCCAAGACACAGTTGCAACTACAGTTGGGTTGCGATTTTCAACCTTCATTCATTCATTGCACATCATATGTTTATATCATACATCCCATACATTCATTTCCTTGGGGTTATCTTGAAGCTTATCCTTACATGGTTACTACCCACACATGTTCATATAATCCACCTCACACCATGGACCACATGCGCTTCTCACTCACATGATGACATTTTTAGCCATAGGATAATAGTGGGAGATTCTGAGGAAATACCTACATCTACTACTCCTCCCCCAAAGAAGATGATGACATTTTACAAGATTCCACCTTTTGATCCCAAGTTTGAAGAGGCCTTAGATCATAATCGGGAGGCTCTTACAGAATATCTTAGAAGATATTATTACAAGTAAAATGCCTACAATCTAAAAATTTACTTGAAAAACCTCCAAACCTTCTTCATCTACTATTGAACCACTCTCATACAACTGTTATGTTTGTTTGGCCCTACGCCATCTACTATTGTTCACACACATCATATCCCTTCTACAAGCATCACACAACCTTTTGGGTCTCATTCTCATACCACAATACCTCCCCTCACCCACAACATTCCACCTAATTCTTCATCCTTCGCTTATACATATCCTTCATTCTCTCATACTTATACCCATATACCACATCATTCTTCTATGCATTCATTCACTCAACCACTCCAAGGTCATGTTTTTCAAGCAGGCACCAAACATCAATCAAGAATTAATGGATAGAATTTGTAACCTTAAACTTCAAAATCAAGGTATGAGGAGTCCCTAAGCTCACATATAGTCAGTTATGTAATGAACCTATTCATCCATTAGTGCTTATGAATTCATATCCACACCATTTTGAGATTCCTAATTCGATAAATTCAAGGGTAAAGAAGACCCTCAAAATCACTTGTGCATGTTCAAATACTCTTGTTATCTCATTAGTCATGATGACGTGCTTATGTTACAAACATTCCCATTATCATTAGGTGGTCAAGATTTAGATTGGTACTGGCCTTATCCAACATAACATCATCTCATTCTAGCAATTATTGATCTTATTCCTTGATCACTTTTCAGTCAATGTTGCCAAGTGTACTACATTATCGATCTCTACAATTTGAAACAATTCAATGATGATCCCATTATTAATTATGTATCATGTTGGAGGATCCATCATTCATGAGCTTACCTTTCCCATTCCTAACCATAGAACTTACTCAATTATTTGTCAAGAGTTGTGCCAAACATATATCTCACACTCTTCAAATTCAATAGTTTCGTTCATTTGTGGAAGCCATACTGATGGCCAAGAGAATTGAAGATGTTCATGTTAATACTAGGGAGGTCAAGCTTTGTAAGAAGAATGATTTCTCTAAGTTTCACCAAGAAGACTCCTCAAGTAAATCAAGTTGTTCCTCCAATCTAACCAAGGTTCTACATCAAATACCACCAAGAATACCTTTGTGGCTCCTAATAACCCACAGTTACGAGTCCACACAAAGCACATCATGATCCATTTCAAATGCATCAGAAATACACTCCTTTGACTGAATCACTCTCTAGTATCTTACAAAAATTCCTCAATACCAAACTCATCTCACTCCCACTAATACAACAAGAAGATCCCAATGCACCAAAACCACTTTGGCATCAACAATATACTAATAAATGTGCCTACCATAGATTGTGGGTCATGCAAGTGAACATGTGTCGCTAATTGCATGATAATTATTCAAGACTTAATTGACAAAGGTGTTATTCAAGTTGATAATGTCATGGCCCCCAAAAAATAAAAATTTATATGTCTTCAAGAATCCACTCCCACCACACATGGCTTTGACCAATCAAGTTAGTCATGACATGTCATCATCATCTCACCAATATTTCATTGACATGATTCACATTGTGACAAGAAATCAAGCTACCAATATGAAACCTAAATCTACACCTAAACTGAAATCTATGATTTCTCCATCACCAAATGTCGCCTACACATCATCCTTCATAAACCAATTAAAGATCACTCTCAAGAATTCCAATTTGATCAAAGTCAATTAAAGGATATATTTCCACCTGGTGGCCTATATAAAATCTAACATGTAAATAAATCTTTATATAAAATCTCATTCTAGATTCAATATTTAAGCTCTTAATCATTGTTTTTGAAGTTTTTTGTTTTTACTGAGTACAAAAAATTTAAATTTGATCGAATTGTCCACACAAAATCCCACACCTTTTCACACTTCGTGGGTAATCTTCATACCTCGAATTCATCATCAATCACATTCTATGACTATGAAATTAAATTTGAATCACCTCTCATCATGCCAAGGGGAATTGAACCTTGTGATCCATCATTATTCATCATCACTGAAATCAAACACAAAACATTCAAAACATGTATTGATTGACAATGGATCAAGCATTAATATCATATCATTTGAATCCTTACGTCATCTCAACATACCGTTATCTCACCTTTCAGCCTCAACATTACAACTGCATGCATTTAATGATGTCCCTTGCACTTCATTGGGCACTATCATTTTATCATTGAAAGTCTGATCTAAGATACTCCACACCCTTTTATATGTTATAAAAGGAACTACAATACAACATCTTGTTGGGACATCCTTGGATTCATGAAATGAAATGTATTCCATTTATACTCTTCATTAGTCTCAAATACAAACAAGATGGAGTTACACATTGTGTCACCGCCAACTCTGAACCATTTAAGTATTAAAATAATATCACATTTCATTTGGAAGAGTGGTTCCTATTACACCAGTCACACCAATCGTATCATCTCCCACAGATGTATCTAACACATCCACTCATATACCTACTGCAGTTGACCCATCACCCTCAACACAACATTCTGATTCACGTCAACCGCATGATCCATCTACTTCTTCATCATCATATCATGATCAACCATCAACATCACTTCTAGAAGTAATCATACCCCTTCCACCACCCTCGTCATCTTCACCATCGACATATTCAATTTCTATTCCTTCTAGTAGCAAACTTGTATCTACTAGTATACCTCAAGATCGTAGTAAGGATCCTATGACAAACGATGCACAATCTATTGGCATTGGAAAATACAAACTTCCTTATGCCATTGTACCTCTCTACCTAATATGCCAACAGTTGAAAGAAAAGGGTAGACCATCTTCCACACAAACATGTCAAAGGGTCTTGCTTTCTTTTGGAATTCCTCCCAAAAACACTTATTTTGTGTATGGGGGATATGATATTGTAGCTCATCCACCAGTCAACAATGTATCTATTGCAAAATCTTTGTTCACATATAACATTTCATACCTTTCAAAGCTAGATTTTTCTATGCATTTCTTACTCGGACAAGGATGGAAAGGTTACGGTTTGGGAAAGTTTGAACAAGGAATTTCCACTCCTATTCATCCAATTGTTATGAATTGGCTTATGACAAATATGGATTAGGATACACCAAGATTGATGATGATATTGAAAATATAATAGAAGATTTTACATATATGAGCTGCCAATACAAATGGACAAATCCAATTATTCATATCCATATAGTTCTTAGTCACTCTTTCATACCAGACCACTCACATATATTCCTTAACGAAGCTACATAATTTCATTTCGCATAACTATTCCACAAGTTTGGAACAATTTTTTGTTGGTCCATTGATCATCCCATTCCATACATACTACCTACGCATCGCGATGACATTACTCAACCTCCTAGTTCTCCATCTATGGTTTGTCTTGTCCTGCGGAACAATGTTACCATCAATCAAGTTGATACATTCCCTATCAATTATCATCTTGTGGATAAGCCAGTACTTATAGATTTATTCCCTTCAGAAGAAGTCATCTTAAATGTCATTTGGGAACTATGGACAAATAACCCTAAAAATCTTTCACACAAAATACTTAAATCCATAGCGAATCATACTTTGGGGACACTGATGATACACCCATAAAACCTACTAAAGAGCTTCCCACATTTGATCATCTTGATGAAGCATTGCATATGTTTATTAAAGAAACTATCAAAGTTAACATTGGTACACCTGAGGAACCTTGCATAGTCCTCCTTGGAAAATGTTTATTAGATGAGGAAAGTGCTGAGTACGCATCACTCTTATGATATTTTTTCAATGTATTTTCTTAGTCATATATTGATATGCCCGGAATGGATCCAAATACAATAGTTCATAATCTGGTGTTAAAACCTGACAAGAAACCTATTGGTTACACAATATGCACCCATGTGTCACATTACTAGTCAAAGACAAACTACAAAAACATCTATGATGTTGGTTTTATACAACCAATCGACTGGAATGGGTCTCTAACATGGTCGTTGTGGGTAAGAAAAGTGGTGGTATATGCATTTGTACTAATTTCAGGGATGTCAACAAGGCTTGTCCTAAGGATGACTTTCCCTTACCCAATATTGATACTATTGTTGACAATACCTCCAGTCATGAGATGTTCTCTTTCATGGATGGCTTCTCCAGTTATAATCATATCAGAATCCCCATAAGACAAAATAAAGACCACTTTTACCACTCCTTGGGGGACATTTTGCTGTAAAGTAATGCCCTTTGGACTCAAAAATTATGGTGCCACCTATCAACGTGTTATGACCTACATATTTCATGATTACATTCACAATATTGTAGAGGATTATGGTGATGATATTCTCACAAAGTCAAAATTGTGCTCAGACCACATAAAAGTCCTACGCAAAATCTTTGTGCACCTCTTAGAATACAAATTCGGTTGAATCCTAAATAATTTCTTTTCAGAGTAACATCAAGAAAGTTACTTGGCTTCATCATTTCAATCCTTCGTATTGAGGTAGATCCTGATAAGGTTAAATTCATTGTAGACATGCCTCCCCCTATAAACATTAAGAAACTATGTAGCCTTCAAGGTAAGATTTAGGCCATTTGACTTTTTACTGCGCAACTTTTTGATCATTTTCATCCACTTAATCAACTCCTTAGAAAAGGCGTTACCATTGATTGGGGAGAAGAGTGTTGTATCAAATTTGAAAAACTTAAATACAAATTTGGTTGAATCCTAAAAATGCTTTTTTGAAGTCACATCAGGAAAGTTACTTGGCTTCATCGTTTCATGTCGCGGTATTGAGGTAGATCCAACTAAGGTTAAGGATGTTGGTTCCCAATTTTATACCCCCTTGTAGTTCGGAAATATTTTCAGATCATGAGAATGTCTAGAGAATGATAAATTGTGTGGTACATGCCGTGTGCAGCCAAGGAGATGTCTAACACTCTACTTTTGGTCCTACCTAGACCCAGGTGAGAGAACCCATGGGGTAGCCTGAATAAATGGGAGATGATTTTGCACTTAACTCCTTTAAATGATGGATAAATCTGATATAAATATGGCCATGAATGTAATACTCACTCATAAGAGTTATCACAGAAGTATAGCATATATTTAGTGCATCATACACAAGTTACATAAAGATAGTGAAGATGATTGTTCTTGCATCATTTTTCTCATGGAAATATAGATATAAAGATGTGTTTTCAATGATGCTTAGGAATAGAACAACCGGGGTAGTGAATGGATTTATTTTTTAGAAGTGTGATGGTGTGGGGGGAAGATATAATGGGTTTAATCTGGTAAAAAGAAGGGGAATAAATGATGATCGATTTTCTATAACTAAGCAAAAATAGTTATCATGATAGCATGTTATTCTTAGAAAGAAGAGAAAATATAATCAAGTGACAGATTCTTGCCAAAATATTTGCATTCATTGATACTCAATAATTGCAAATGTTTTCAACACAATCTCCAAAGTACTTAGCATAAGAGCTCGTGAAAGTATTTTAATGAAGTATTCATTTCTCCTATTATCACATGCCATAAAAACACTCAGAGGCTAACAAAGATCACTCAACAAGAGTGTCGCAATAAGGATTTTTTAGAACTTCATCAGACTATAGAGTAAGTGCTTACCAAAAAATACTAATTTAGTAACCAAAATTCAGCAACCAAGTATCGATCTAATGTGTTACATAAAAAAACAATGAATACAAAATTGCAGTATAAGTTATAACTCATTAAACATATTCTAACATACAAAACTTAGAACATAATGCTAAATATCATAAACAAGCATATGTAATTCAAACTTTTAATTCCTTGACAAGGGGACATGAATCAAATGCCCTCAAAGTTTGTTCATGGTTGTACAGTGAAAGAACCTTCACACCAAACTTTTAAAAAGTTCACATATATTCCATATAACAGAATGGAAATTTGCAGAATTACAGTATTTTTCATATAAAAAACTAACCCTCCCTTAATATGGGGACATGCCCTCATATTTATACACAACTTGGTGGTTTTTTCATTTCAATTCCCCACCCCCCCAAACTAGTAACTAGTAAGTGAATATTATTCCCTTTGTAGCAAAATAACTTTATCTCTTTATTGGAGTGGGAAAACATCTTTGTCCAACTCAAAATATCCTATTTTTTGTGACCACCTTTGGAAATTGGTTTTTTTTGCTTCCTTGTTTTTTGATGTGGACGTGAGCAAAATCAGTTCAGCTTGTACTATCCATATGCTTTCCTTTCTCTTTCACCTCGTTGTAATCATTTATGTTCTTTGGTCATAAATTTTTGCCCCTTGAGGTCACATTTTAATTAACTTCATTTTTTACCAATTCTAGAAAGCATATATTTGATAGAGGAATATTTATGGGCAATTTATTTTAACTTAATGTCTTACCCGTGTAAGACCTTAAATCAGATTAAAGGATTTCCTTGTCACGGGATATCATTTACCTCTTCTTTTATTCAACTCATGTTGAATACTTAGATTTGATTCTGCAATTAATCCGGCCATGACATCCCGCACAGAATTCCTTGGCCTTTATTTCCTTATAAATTCTTACATATCAATGATGAATTTGCACATTCTTCGTGGATTTATACGTAGAGTTCTCTGTGAAAAAAGTGGCAATATTTGTGTGCTTGAGAAATGGTCGGCGTTGAATTGGAACGGAATTTGAGATATTTATCTTCAGAGACACTTCACTCGATTTTCAATCTTTCTTGTCCAGATGAAAACATTTTCAGGATGTTGTTCTCAATTAAAGACCAGCAAAAACCTGAAGGACCATTAACTTCTTGCATAATCCAAGTGATTTTGATCAGAAAGCTTGCCAATATGACCTTCTTTTTCTCGGTGCTCCAGATTCTGTTTCGTAACTTTTTCCTGATCCATTGATTAAATTATATTTTCGTTACAGGCCAACTATTAACTATAACATTGTTCACTTCTCTTCAACATTTTTCACTAAGGAGCTGGCGGAAAAGCAAATTATAGTTGTCATTCCTGTGTCATCTAACTCAGAGTATGTTCAATTAATTCCCAATAAAGCTAATTGCTCTCGAAAAGGCTTTCGAAAGGTATTCTTTTGAGCAAGCTTCGAGGATGCCTTTTCGTCCATTGAAAAGATGTTGTAGGAACTCTCTGATTTGTGTTGGTGCATCCAACCTTGTTTGTAAAAAAGAAACCAATTTGTCCAGGCCATCTACATCTGTTGGGACCAGCGCTCGTCACGGCATCAAGACAAATGTGTCAGGAGGGATCAACTTGTTGGAGTGAAAAAATTGGAATTGATTAGTATTTTAGGAAATCCATGGGAAACTATAGCCAAACTTAGGGATATGGGCATGTCTCATGACTTAGCCAAAAATTTCCAATATGTATACAAAGCTCACAATCACACGGATTTTTAGTTTAGGAAGAAAGAATTACTATCTCGTATTCTTATATTTAGTAAAGAGATCATATTTATTGACTAATCAAATGTTTAGCTATAAAAATCTTTTGTAATATTATACACATGTGTGAATATAATTTTCCAAGGGCATGAGACCCTATAGAATCTTCATTTTGTCTTTTATAAATACAATTATACTTAATATTGCAATGTGCTTCATGTATGGCTTTAACCTAGCTAATTCACTATTTAGAATTTTTACTCTTTTATTTGTTTTTTGAAAATACAAAAATGTGAAAAGTACAAAATAATAAAAATTTGATAAAGAAAAGAGGGATAAGAAACAAGCCTCGGCTTGATCAAGTTCAACAATTTCACCTTTTTCTGCCCTTGCTCTATATGCATCATATTTATTGAACATTTGAATAAGGAAGTCTTCATCTGGTCCAACATGGAACATAAATACCAGTGCCTATTCCTTTAGAACTTTTTCAAACTTACTTATCGCAACTTTGTTCTTCTTTACCTTTTTTGACAATTTAGCCATCTTATGTTCTAAGTGAACAAATTTCTAGATGTTGCCATGATTGAAACTTGAAGCAATAACATCTGGTCGTCCATTGATATGTTGGTAAAAATATAGTATCAAGTCATATGCACCCAAATCTTCATATGTTAATTGGTCTTGTATAGATACTATTTCTCCAAGTTTATTGTCAATATCATCGATGCACTCTGTTATTTTATCCTTTCCTGGGGCGAACTCTTTGATTCTCTAATTCAGATTTTTCATCCTTAATTTGATAGATCCTTCATAGGTATGTTGTGTTCCTCTTTCCTCAGAGGGGAAAATCCCTTCTTTTTCCACCAATTGATCATCTAGTTGAACTATTGCTTAAAGTTTGAGAATGAGTCCATCCCAATAATGCAATCCATCATGGCACTTTTCAATTTTATCCTCTGCATCACTCAATCATTCAGACAAATTTTTGTAGCATCCCACAATATCTTTTATGATCTTGTTTCCTTTTTTGGACAATTCTTCTTTCCACCTTTCTACAACACCAATTGTTTCTCTTGACCTATCAACTGCTATTAAGGATTTTGGTGTTATGGAAACAGATATTTCTTTCCATTCAATAGAAGGATATATCCACTTTTGCACATAAGTTGATAGGATCTCAACTTTCTCTCTCAATTTCTTAGTCTCCCTATCCTTGTCGATTTTTTGGATAAGGCCCTTAATGGCCATTGTAACCTTCAGGTTTTCTGTAGTTGGTATCCCCAATTGAATATGTGTGACTTGGTAGTCACTTATTGTAACCTCAGGCTTTAGTTTTTCTCCTCGTGGGGTAGCACCTTCCAAGGTTTTGTATCCCTAAGGATCAACATGGGTTTTGCACAGTATTTTAGCTCTTTTGGAAGCCTTGTGGGCCTTGAAAACACAATATTTTCAATGTCAATGGTCTCCACTTTATCCATTTACTTTTATTTTCTTGGGAAGAGTTTTCCTAACTACCCTATTGTGGGGGAATTTCCCCCTCTTAATACATATGATGCAGGTTGTGGTGTGTTTGAGTACTCTACCATTTCTGTGGAGGAAGCTTGAGGTACTTGTGAAACTGATACTTTTTTATGTGGGACATCAATTCCCATTGTTAGTTCCTTTTGTGCAATGTAAGGAACACATATTCTTTCCTGCTATTATTTTTGCTTATCAACTTCAAGTTCCTTGGTCACCATTATTGAAGTGGTTGATTCTTGGGCCTTATCACCGATTGGTACCTTCTCCTTGCCCTTAACTACTTCTTGGACCTATAACTGCCTTAGTGACTTATTTCAATGTTTCCTTTATAGGGCATGTAATAACATCTGGTTTTTCTAATATTGTGATACTTTCCTTCTCCTGGGGCTGCACTCTTGTGAAAACAGCAATTTATTTTGATGGTTATCCTGCAATTCTTTTATTAACTAGTCTTTCCTCAACTATTGACATCGTAATTCTAGTTTGTACATCTTGGACAACCATACTCGTTTCTTAATTCTGGAGTTCTGGAGTTTCTAATAATTGGGTTCCCATTTAGGTAATACTTTCTTCTTTTACTGTTATCAATCCTAGCAACAGATCAATGAGTATCGGTGCATGGGTCTCCTCTCTTTCATCGACATCTATTATCTCAACTAGTTTATTTACTCCTCCTTGAGTTGTAGTGGCAATAGTAGCATCTTGCCATTCCTTTTTTTGGAACTGATTGGATTACCTTAAGTCCCTTTTGTCTATGTTCTTAGGAAGTTTTTAGGAGCTAACTATCTAGGGGAGTGTTGTCAACCTCCTCTTATATTGCTAAGCTTTGCATTAAGCTAGCATGGTCTGGTGCATGTGTCCCCTTTTCTTTTCGCACTTCAACCATCTTAATTTTTGGAGTGGTTCCTTCTTAGATCAGTGTTGCAACAAGGGCTTTATGTACTTTATATGGTGAGACAAAATCACCCACTTTAACTTATCATTTTTCTACCTCTTGTGTTAATGTTGCAATAAGAGTCTTTTGAACCTCATCGAAAGGGACCGAATCAATCGACCTTTGGCTCTTTACTTCCTTTCTTATGCCCCTTTAATGGTTAGGATGTCCATGTCTTATGAGGTCTTAGTGCCCTTTTTCAAATGGATGTACACAACTCTGGCACTTTTTATCTCTCTCAAAATAATTGAGATCAGATTTCTCTTTTTTCTTTAGTACTTTGCACCCTGTGTTGTGGATCAATATCTGGTAGGGATCCCCTCATCCTTTTTTTTGTGCTTGATGATCCTGATAAAATAATTGTTGGAGTTCTAGGATTTGATGCACCTGCTCCCTTGACTTGTAATGGTACTACCTACGTAATGGGGGCATCCTTCGTAGTCTTCATCAGCATTTATTTAGCCTTTTGGGTCAAGATGGACATGGAAGTTCATGTTTTACTTGTGGCTGCAATCCATTCCTCTATGATCCAAGTGGTTTTCCTGCTAGAAGGAAGATGAGGTGTTTTCCCTTCCAATGGGTCTAGTTGGTCTTCTCCACTCTTCTAGGATTCATGTGTCCCTGTATTCTTTCAATACCTTAGTATTTTGCAAAGACAGATCCAAACCTTTCTCTTTTAGCCACGATATTGTCCTTCTCATCACATGTGTTGTTCTAATATGTAGCCTAGTTGTTTATATCTCATTCCATTCTAGTGGTGCATTTGGTTGTGATGCCAATTTCATTTCATAATAGTATGGACTCACTACATGTTTATCATAAAAAAAAACTTAAGGCACAAGTACAATCTTGTAATCAACAACTTGTTGTAAGGTCATTCTAGAATAATTTCTTACTCTGACCTCTTCCTCATCTCTGCACTCCATCCAAAAATCTTCATAGTGGGCCTCATGTTCATATGATCTCCCTAGGATCAAGCTCACCACACATAATATCATATTTTGGTCTGGGTTGAAATTTGTCCTTTTTTAATCTATCCATCTCGTCCTCTAAAATCCTAGCTTTTATAACAGTTGGGCAAGTGTATCTTCTTATTGATAAAGGAAAATTGATGTTTGTCTTGTGGTTTCCTGGTATCAACTTATGCACTTATGATAGTTTCCTCGAGAGTTCCAAGAATGCCCCATTTTCATCTAGGTATCTAAGCAGCATGAAATGGTGTCCCTCAAAACCACTTACCCTTATGTAAGTGAAGAACCTAAATTAGATGAAGTCGCATCCATACTCTTTTATTGCCTTCTTGGCAGCTGCAGATATAATGTATTGCTCCCACTCTAGCATGAAGAGGCATATGATTGGTGCAAATAAGGCATCATTTATCTTTCTGAAATTCCCCTTCCAATTCTCCATATTTAGCTGAGGGTAGAAATCATATACCCTATGAGTGGTGAAGTTCTTCATCCTTTGGATATCATGGAGGTCTTTGTGCAATGCAACATTATAAACAAGATATGCCATCATATAGAATCCACCTCTAAAATTAATTCCCTCTCTGATTTTTACAGCCATCTCAATGAGTTAATCATAGATGGACATAGCTATGAATGTAGCCCAACAAATTTTCTCAGTGTTATTCAAGATAATGTGAATATAACTACACATCCATTCCTGGAAGTCAAAAGTTGATTTCAAACCTGCAATCCTGCTTAATAAAGTGATAATGTCCTCAATTTATTCCACAAAGTGTGATCTAGTTAGCTTCTTTGGGACTCTAGAAGAATAACGTATGTTCTTTATCAACCATTGAGTATTCATATTCTTGGCATATTCACCATGTTTGGAATTCTGTTGGTTTTTTGCCTTATGTTTGTCAATTTTTACCTTCTTCTCAATTTGGGGCAATCCCAATATCAGTTGAAATGGCTCATGTATCAAGGAGAGGACTCTAGCACCACTTCCATCTAACACCTCCCCTTTCTCTGGGTTGTAATTTTCAGCGCAAGCCTACACTAATTTTGGGTGGTGTACAAAGGGTGGGAAAGCGGATGCTACATCGAAACTATTGGCATTTATGGATGCCATGTTCTTACTTTTTTCCCAGGCATATAATCTTTGCAAAAAAATTGTTAGTTCTGCGATCCCTAGGTTGGTATCTTTCACTTCATCCAAATTAATTTTGAAATGCAAAGTGACATGGGTTCCAATTTCCTTTATCTTCATTTTGCTTGATAAACTTATTTATAGTTATCTATTCCAGGCAATATATGGCTTACGGAAATAACTAGGTGTAAGAAAAGAAATATAAGCTATAGGAACTTCTTGAAAACCCTTTTATGTGAATGAAAATCCAATTAATTACCCAATTTTCAAGGGGGCTTACTTGTACTTGTGTGGTTCTTCATTACATTGGTTGCACAAGCATGCTAATCACTTCATCTCTCTTAAAAATCGATCTCTGCAATCAACTCTCTCTATCCTGCAATCCAAATTCATAGTTTTTAGGGCTCCAAAATGCTCAAGTCTCCTTTAACGGGGATCAGAGCTCAGGAAGTACTCAAACGCTTTCGATTCAACCTCAGCCGCTAGAATCCTTTCCTTTTCTCATTTGAATGAGAACTGTCAATGTGTCTCCTTTAACAGGGATCGGAGCTCGAGAATTACTTTGAATTTGCGTCTCTAACTGAAAAAATTCAAAACTGCAAAGTTGACCTATGTGCTTGATACCGAGTTGCTTTAACACGATGAGATGTGTCCCATGTGAGCCCCTAGGGGTTTGAATGCAGTTTTTTATTTTACATGTGAGGTGCAAATCTGCAAAGTGTAAATACTCATGAGATACCCAATACCTCCCCCCGTTGTCCTAATGACACGTCTCCTTTTCAGGGAGCGGGGATCAGATTGCATTTTACAATTCTACACATGAGTAGCATAATGTAAAAGTGTAACTTTTTAAAGTAGGCCCAATCATGTATTTAGAATATTCCCATGTCAGGGCTCAGGGACACGTTTGCATATTGCATTCTCCCACAAAATTGCAAATAGACTTGAACGTTCTGACAACGTGAAGTCTTTTAGAGGGTGCCACCTCATTGGGCAATGGGGAAGAAATTACATTTTGTATATTCAAATAGAACACAGAGTTTTGTGAAGGAAAGAAACTGTGTTTTAAATGTACATGCATTTGTGGTTAATTCACTTGAGTTGCAGGCTCAGTCCTTTCATACCAGATGATTTTTTACAAATCATGCAAACTTTACACGAGGTTTTAACGTATAACTATCATTTCCAATTTTACCTAACACGAGTTTATTATGAGTTGGATAAATTAGTTCAAAGGAAAATCTTTTAGGATCATGAGCCTATGCAAAGAAAATTTTGGTGAGCATGAGGAAACATTTGGGAGAATTCATTTCAATTTCAAGGTGTAAGCTCAGAATGAGCACCAACAAAGGCCATCGTAGACATGCCTCCCCCTATAAACATTATGTTGCCTTCAAGGTAAGATTCAGGCCATGTGAGACTTCATTACGCAACTTTCTGATCGTTTTCGTCCACTTTATCAACTCCTTAGAAAAGGTGCTACCTTTGAGTAGGGGAAGAGTGTCGTATCGCAAATAAACAACTTAACAAGTATCTCCTCACACCTCTTGTGCTCTCACCACCGCAACTTGATTTACCATTCTATTTGTAAAATTGTTGCTACTGACTTCACTTTGGGAAGTACGTTAGCTCAACAAAATGTTGACAATCGTGAATCAACCATATACTACATCGGTCACACACTCATCACTTATGAGATTAATTATGCACACATCAAGAAGCTTTGTTTGGCCATAGTATTCTCTACACAAAAACTTCGACATTACATGATCAATCATACAACATATGTTGTTACTAAAATGAATCATTTGCATTATATAATGACCAAGACACATCTTAATAGTCATACATCCAATTTGATCATGTTACTCACTGAATTTGACTTATATTTTGTTTCACAAAGAATTAATAAAGGACAATTGATCATTGATCAATTATGTGGAGCACCTCTTAATGACTCACAACCACTAAATATTGATCTACCAAATGATTCCATATTTATTGTACCTGAAAGTGAGGATTATATTGATGCAAATGATGATTTTGATATGACTTTAAATTTTGAAGGATCCAAAACTGGCTAAGGAGATGGCGTAGGCATCGGGTTTGTCACACCACAAGGGGGCTCTATTCCCTTATCATTCAAGCCTGATCTTCTATGCACAAACATGTCTGAGTATGAGGCACTTGTCATTGGCAGTCAATTAGCTATTTCTCTCAAGATCAAATGATTGTGAATTGTTGGTGATTCGCAGCTTGTTGTCAATCAAATCCTAGGGCCCTACTAATGTCGTAATGACACGTTACAACATTACAAGACCCTCGATGATTTATTACTCACTAAATTTGCACATTTTGAGATTGAGACCGATCCACATTTTATTAATCAATTTGCAGACATCATGGCTTCTTTAGGCTCTTATGTACCTTTAGAAAAATAAGTTAACATTATCCATGTTTTCATTTGTGTGCTATCGCAACCATCCCTTGATCATACCCAAACGCTTGATATTTTTTAGATTGAAACTACACCACTGCCTCTTTGGTATGCAGAACTCGTTACATATTTTAAATTCAATACTCTACCACCTGGACTTAATAAAACTAGGCATTATACTTTTCATCAACAAGATACTCATTTTGTCCTCACTGGAGATCTTTTCTATAAATGTGGTTATGACAATATATTATTATGATGTTTGTTACCTCAATAGATTATCATTGTGCTTGTTGAAGCACAAGATGGTACATGTGGGGGTCATTTTAAAGACATGGTTATTACTCGATGCGTTATTTGTGTGGGTTATTATTGGACTTCCTTAGAATAAGATGCTTGTACATACGTTAGACACTGTGAGAAGTGTCAAAAATTTGCAAATCTCTCACATCTTCCCACACAAGAGCTACAACCTCTTCAATCCATTTGTCCTTTCTACCAATGGGGACTTAACCTTATGGGAAAGTTTTCCCAATTATCTTTTGAAGTTAATACATTTATTATTACTGTTACTGAATATTTAACAAACTTGGTTGAGGCTACACCACTTGCATGTACCACAGGTCCCAAAAATTTTGAATTCATTGTCCAACATAAAAAATTTCATTTCGATGCATTCCCACTAAGATCATTTGAGACAATGTAAGTTCATTCAAGAATAAGGATGTCAAAGCATTATGTGATAAGTACAAAATCCATCATATTTTTTCTACAACATACCATATGCAAGCTAACAGATAGGTAGAAACTTCCAATAAACAAATTACAAAGATCTTCCAAAAAAAATTCAACGCTTCCCATAGAGATTAGCACACATTGTTTCCTTATGCACTTTGGACATATTGTACTAGCATTTGCAGGCCTACATGAGCTACACCTTTTTCACTCATATATGGGGATGAGGCTATTATTCCCCTTGAACTTGAAATCCCATCCTTGTGCGTCACTCTCCAAAATTTCATTACTGATGATGATTACCATCAGGAACGTCTTGCACAACTTGATCTGCTTGATGAAAGGTGTGTTTATGCTCTTGATCATCTTCAATTCTATCGTGATCACATATCAAGAGCTTATCACAAAAAATTTCACATTCACAAGTTTGATTTAAGTGACCTTGTTCTTAAAGAAAATCAACATAATTCATCTCAAGCACCTAACCAACGAGACAAGTTTGGACACTATGTGATCATTCAAAAATATGGGTCTGATGCTTACAAGTTGACTAACATGGATGGAAATGAATAACTTGATCCTTTAAATTTCATGCATTTGCAGTGGTTTTACGCTTGACATTAACATAAACAATATAATATTTTTGAAAAAATTCCCAAAAAATTAAAACTTTCAAAATCACATAAAATATATATAATATTGCAAAAAGCCAAAACCAATATAATTTTTTTAAAATACAAAAATGAGTTACGTGACTATCTATATGCATTGTTGATTTCATTCGCTCTACGTTTACATATCCAGTCATCGACAATACAATATTTTCTGAACTTCACTTGTATATATAGGTGTCTCAATACTTGTAGGCACAATGCACTCGGTTTGGAGGCCCTCGTGTTATTTTTCATGTGGTTAATTCCAGAATTTTGAACATAGTCTTCATTGCTTGGCAGATTTAAGAACGACTTCATCTTTTGAGAGATCCACGAACTTTCCCCACATCAAAAATTTTGTTGCAAACACTAAAGGACCTTATTTATTACACGATAGCCAATGGTGTCTCCATATTCACTTTCATCTCCTCAATTGAGTCATAGTGGTTCTAAAACCCTAGGAGAGAGAATTGAGTATCATGAAAGAAAAGAATGAAAAATCAATTTACAAAAGGACACAAAAAGACAAGAAAAGAACTATCAACAAGCTCAAAGAAATATCAAAATCTCTCTCAAAGGGATCTTTCTAGCATCTTTATCAAGGCTATGGATGCCTAGCTGGAAATAGAGAAATGTTACGACTAAAATCAAATCTACCTCCATCAGGGCTATGGACAGTTGGTTGATAGCAGAGAAATGCACGATTCCAAATTACCTTGCAAAATTCACAATACACGCCATTTATTTTCCTCTACACAACCACACATTAGCCAACATGTCCTCATCTAGGCTTCTTGATGGTGTCCCTTAAGTAATAATCAACTCACATGCACACACATTGTTATATCTCGAAGAAAGGAAGGGATAGTATGTCACCTTGTATTTGTTAAACCTTGCTCAAATCGTCGGTCTTCTCTATGTTGATCTTGTACGCATTCACATTCACCCATGATTTCTAGTAGACATGTAAGCATTTTGTCACGTTGACACCATAATAAATCACACCCACATTGCATCACTCCATATGTATATCCCGCAACATTACATATCTATAGTCACATGATCCTACAAAATCACAAGAAAAACAACAAAACAAATACAAGTAGTAATTCACCATTGTATATATCTATTTCACAACATCACAAGCACACACACATCCACTGAAAAACAAGATGAGCCATTTTATGCCACGACAAAAGGGTGAGATTGATGTCTCATGTATATATATATATATATAACATGGTTTTGTACATATCATGATCACATGTCACTACCATCATGGGGCCGATCCTACGTCAGGACCAGGCCTACCATCACCTATATGTTATCTTGTTGGATGCATTGATCCACTCCTAGGAGAACCCATGTTGGTCTTATGTGTCCCAGGACCTTGAACTAGATGATCTCAAAATGGTTTTACTACTACGTGTGGAGCATGTACTCATAGCAAAGTCTCGTATTACCCAGCACGTGTACCCTCTCTAGCAATAGCCTTACTAACATGAGCCAAGGTATCATCTGCAAACTCTTGATGACCTTGCTCATGCTCATGTGTAGCTACCACTACCTCTAGTAGTGTGAATCGCTCTCGATCACACTCTCGCTTGACCACTATGGTCTCTAGCTCATGGATACATCCCGCAACATCTGACTCTACTAGCATCTGACCCTCCAACTCATCAATATGTTCTATATCCACATCTCGGCACCTCTATAGCTTTACCACCTCCCTTTATAATCTATCACGCTCCACGGTCACCTTATCTAAAGAATCCAATAGTGACTCCACCACACTCTTCACTTCTCAACCTCTATCTCAACATGGTCGCTCTGATGGTGATCATTACCCATTGCTCTCTCTTATTTCTACATATGCTACTTGCTCCTTCCCCCTCCCCCTCTTGCATGTGATCCCTGCCATTCCATCTCTGCGGTTAGCTCGTCTACCCTACCTCCATATCCAACCTCCCCCTCTACAGGTAACTCATGTATATCATCATCTATATGTCCACCTATCTACTCACTAACATCCGCTGACTATGCTACCTTATGTCACTGGCTCTGCAATGGTGTATCATTAGCCTCTATCTATGTTATCTTCGTTGTCTTTGTCTCCTCATCATCATTCATACTACTACCATCCCATGGCTCTCTCGTATTTGGAGTTTCTCCCATTACATGCTAGCTCGGCCCATACACTGCCCGCCATGTATCAAAATCTCGTGTGGTGCTTACATCATCACCCATGGAAAGCTCTACTGGGGCATCATACTCATCACATGTCACCTCATATATGGGAATTGGTCATCCATACCCACTAAAGTGCGAGTATATAACAAGCTTTGGTGGCACTCCCAAACATAGCCCAAGTTGTCTCATCACACGACCATACTGGAACAACTATATCTCTTGTGATCGCCTCCCAACCACCCATCTGGTCCTCCACACTCATCATAGTTGTACTACATCCTCTCGTCACCCCAAAAACCCTACCACCTCCCTATATGACCTACATACAATATCACTTGGCTCCAAATTCACTAGTATCTATTGATAGTGATCCATCACACCCTCGTATGGCATGTGTTTGGAAATCTCCCTATCCATCCTCCACCGTAAACAGAATGGTGTCTCCATTGAGAACTGCTCATGGATAGAATATGGCAACCCACATGTCATATCCACTACTATATGCTCACATGCCCATACCTACAATAGGACTCCCATGCTCAAACCCACCCTCAGCTAGCTCATGTGCTATTGTAACTTAGAATATGTTTGCACAAGAAAAGCCTTCCCCCATGCATACATTGCACCATGCTCTCATCTCCGCCAACACCTCACCTAGCACCCATGGGAATGTGTATCCTAATGAATCTAGAAAAATAATATTGCAAATCATGATAAACAAATAGGTCATCACTCGTCTACTTGCACCCTGATCATACATCTATCGATATCGGAATCCCCCACTGTCCACATCAATCTTCTCCTCCATAGGCATGTACAATCTCCACAACAGACCATCTTGCATCATAGGATCTTCCACTGAAACCACCTTCTCATCCTCAATCAGAATGTAGAATATCCTCCATACATCCTCCAGTGTAATAGTCATCTTGTTAATCACCAAATGAAAGTTATTAGTATCATTATCCCATCTCTCCATCAATGCTGTCAGTAAACACTTGTCCATTCGCACCTGCAAAATCCATCTAAATATAAAAAAACCCCACTCTCTGTTCTAACTCCATCTCTGGCTACGTAATCTCTCGCCGTAATCTATATGTAAAACTCGAGAACTAATGTCATAATGTCAAAAATGGAAATCCCTTTGTGCATAAACCATGCCCCTCAGCAGTCCTATAGTCCATCATTTCATTCTCTAAATTTCCCCTTTAGCAATTACGGACCAATCGCAGTCCAATTGTAGCTCAAATACAGCTACGTTGTGGCATTTTTGCAGCACAGTCGCATGACGATCGCAAAAAGCCTCAAAAATCAATAAAAACCCATAATTGTTCATATAAATAAAAAATATACCAATACATAAGCCTACCTCGTAATGGGTGGCCCTTTTCCTCGACGTAAGTCTCTCACATGAAGTGTCATATCTGTTATGCTTCTCACTCCTCTGGTCCCCCGCGTGGCCAAATGGGCCCTTCTCTCCAACTCAACTCTATATATGCTCCATAAATTGCACCCAGATTACACACTAATCTTCGTCAGGATGCACCTGTAATTCACCTCATGCTCTACCTTGTCACGCTTGACACCGGTGTTCCTTCACACCCATGTCACCTTCGCCACCAGCACACTTGTTTATGCCACCACTCTACCCATCGTGGCCTTCCCTCTTCTCGATAGTTGCACCTGTGATCTGCTCCTCAACTACCCCTTACATCCGATGACCTCCTCCCTCAATTTATCGCGAGTCACGCCGAAGAACCATTCCCATTCCCCCACCTCTGACTCCCCCACCACCCCACTACCCTCCCCCTAGTTTGGAGATTTCTATTATGACTCACCCCTAAACCTGCACGCTCGCACCCCTAACCCACCCAAATGTGTTCCCCCCTCACAAACCCCCTACCAGCAACCCACCCTTGAGTTGCAAACGCAACTCCCCACCCGCCCCACACCATTTCCTTCCTCATGACCCATTCCTGAGTCACAATTGTGACTCCTTGCTTGACTCACTCCCCAACTACCTTCCCTACTCTCCCCCTCACTCACCCTGTAATAACCTACAACGTAAGTTGTTATTGCAACTTGCGTCCCACCCCTGTGATCTCTCTAGTCACGACCCCTGACCCGTTGAACCCTTTTCTGTACCCTCTTGATCTACCCTACCCTGACTAACCTTACCCACTCCTCCCATGGTTTTCCCTTCACCCCACCCCGCCTGTGACTCACCACTAAGTCGCGGGTGTGACTCCTCTTCCCACCGCTTCTTCACCACCACTTTGTTGTCGTCTTACTCTACTCCCTTCCCCCATGACCTGCAACCCCATCACATTTGTTATTGTGACCCACATACTCACACTTTCCCTCCTCTCCCTCTTGCTCACTTTGGCCCACACCTTCAAACGACTCATTGTTGCAATCCACTCCTGCTCCCTAACTCTCATATTACCCCCTACTCCGTTGTAAGTCGTTTTTACAACCCACTCCCATCCCCTCCATTTCAGATCCCTCCCTTCTTCTGATCTCTCTAAATTTATACCTCGAGCTCCACTTAGCCCTCAAATTACTTCGCACACCAACACTAATCTTACACCGACAAGTCACAATGACAACTCACCCCCTCCTCATGTCGGCAAGTCATTAGGGTGACTCACTACAATTGTCCTACAATCTGAGTCAGGTATAATTTTCATTTACATATATTATTTTTCCATATCCTTAAATGGTTAGGGATCTAACCGAGGTAGGTCCCTTAACCACCAAAAACAACTAACATTTCTCTAAGTGTGTTTTTGTGCAAGTTTAGATTTAGATCAGGAAGAGTTTTTACCCACTTTTTTCAATGAAAGAACCCATAATTTTCTTTCTCTTCATAATGGCAGTGTAAGCCCAACTTATTTAGTAGAATTGATTTGGAGAGTTCTTTTCAACTAATTCATCTTGTAAGTGATCCAAATCTAAGCATACACATGGATTATACTTACAATGACACACTACTTACCAATCTCTTTTCTAGTTACCTAAAGGAGAGGGATTTTGCTTTACAATGGTTCTATGATCTTCCCATTCATTTAGTTTGGGACTTTACCCCTTTAGCTGATCAATTTCTTGTACAATTCTCTATCCATATTGGGGACAAGGTTTCCTATGCTCAAATGTCTAAAATGCAACAAGGATCTAATAAAAATATCAATGATTATGTCCAATGCTTAAAAACTATACTTACCAAAATGAATAATATTCTAGATGATTTCATACATGCCCCCAATGACTACAAAGAAAGAGGTGATCTATGGATGTAGATCTTTGCCAATCTCAAAGATATACCTTGGATCCTCGAGGGAAAATGTATTATGGTGGAGTATAAGTAATTCAAGATGGGTTTATCCTCATTTGATTGGAAAAGCAATGAGTAGTTATAACTGGTATAAAATGAAGATAATCCACTTATTGGAAGACCCTCTTACAACATGTAAAAAATATGTATTTGGTTTACTTGGTTTAATAATCAATGTCAAAAAAATAGTCTACTCGAGCTTGGATAAATTACTAGTTAATGAAGAGTCCCACCCATGGAAAATGACAATGTTGTCACTGTACTTCCTTACACCCTAGTTGATCATCATCCAATTGAAATGATCTTTCTTCTTTCCTTTGTTCCCAATAACCCCCCTAAGGAGTGGAAAGGTTTGTTTAAACTCAATGTTGCTCATGTGAGGAATTTTTCCTACCTTGATGGCTTGAAGACCTCCTTGAATATTTCCAAAACATGCTCTCTCTCTCTCTCTCTCTCTCTCTCTCTCTCTCTCTCTCTCTCACTCTCTCTCTCTCTCTCTATTATCAGTGTAAGGGATCATTGTATGTCCTCTTGTAACAAATTTTTGGCAAGCTATGGGCAGGCCCAAGCTAGAGCTAGGATAAATTTGGAATTAATAATTCAAGAAGACCTTAAGAACATTGAACTTAAACTCCAAGCTTACATTCTTGCAACAAGTTATCTCAATCAAGAATTAACATAGAATCCTACATAATTATATTGCTCATATTGCCATGGTGAGATCAAAACTTGTGTGGTTCAAACTCAATGACAAGGGCTCAAATTTTTTCTTCAGGGTCCTTAACGATAAGCATATTAGAGAAAAGGTTGACGCAATTGATACTGGATTGGTGTCTAATAATCTTGAAGACACCCAAAAACCATTCTTCTCTTTCTACCAATCCTCCTCCTCCTCGTATGGTACCTCTATCCTGGTTGAGACCAATAGAGCCATATGTGCTAAAAGTGTGCCCAAAAATATTCCTTATACCAATGTTATTGATTTGGAGTTTTGTATCTCAAAAAAGTAAATCTCTTTTGTTATGGAGACTCTGAACAATGAAAAATTCCTTGGTTGTGAGGGTTTTCCTATTGAGTTCTATAAGGTCAATGAGAATTAGATTGTTGATGAGCTCTTTAAGGTTTATCATAAAACCATTTAGGTTGGTACACTAGGGCACCAAATAAGCAAAGGGATAATCAAGCTTATCCCCGAAGAGGGTGATAAGGTTCAGATTAAGAATAGTAGGCCCATAACCCCTATTAATGTTTATTATAAGCTATTAGCTAAAATCATTTCCATTATAGATTCTAATATCCTCCCTCTCACTATCTCTAATACACATATCGGCTTTGTTGAAGGTAAAAATCTCCTGGATAACTTGATCCTATTTGGGACGGGATGAGATGGGAAAATGAGTTTCGACGAAAAAGTTTGCATGGCCCTCCTTGAATTTGAAAAATCATATGATAAAATTGAATGGCCTTTATTAAGTTGATAATGAGAACCTTGGAAATTAGGGATTCATTTTGTAGAATGGTGTTTCTTCTTTTCTAGGATGCCTCTACCCGATTGAGGTCTGAGTTGACTCCTCCGTTCTTTCTACAAATGTCCATTAGGAAGGATTTCCCTCTTTCTCTGTCATTTTTTGTTGTTTTTGAAACCCTCCACTATCTCCTTAGAGATGTTTCCCTTGGCCCTTCTATAAGAGTAATTTTTCTCCCAAATAATGATGATCTTCTAAATATTCACTTTATTGATGACACTTCTCTTTTCCTTAAGATTGAGCAAACTAATTTTCTGCAACTCACAAATAGGCTTGAGATTTATTGTTATGTCTCTTATTCCTAGATCTCCACCTCTAAATCTCTTATGCTTGGATAGGATGAAGCCCCACCCAATTGGTTCACCTCTCTTAGTTGGTCATAACGATGGCCCTATTAAGATGGTCAAATTTCTTGGGATTTTGTTTTCTTTTTCCCCTTCTCTCAAATACATGTGGCAATGGGTGATGGATGAGATCCCTAAAAAGGTTATTGAATGGTAGGGTCATCTACTCTTCTCTTCCTCACAACATTCAATTCTACCAAAAGGTAATGTCATCCTATTCAAATGACTATTCAACTTGTTGGCCTTTCCCCAAATCTCACATGGATAAGGTTCACAGAATTGTTAAACTTCCTTAGGTTGGATGGTAAGGAGGGTAAGAAATGACATCATAGCAACTAAAATCTATGTTGTTTGCCTAAAATTCATGGAGGGTTCGTAATCAAGAATCTCAAGAAAAAAGGAGTTTCTCTAGCTACAAAATGAATTTTAAGTTTCATGACAGGGAATGAAACATGGAAAGTTATTGTAAGATTCAACATTGTTAATGGACACCCTAACGGACACAAGAATTGGAAATGATTATGCTGGATCGATATCCTCTTTGGGGGCTTTCAAGTTAATCCATGAGGATCATTTATTCTTCAGTATATTTGAAATGCATGGGAACATGTGAAACCCTAGGTGGTGGGGCAACGTATATTCTCTTCCTTTAACACTAGGTTTCATGGGTTCAAAATCTATTAGGTGGATTTTGAAATGCAAGGTGCTTACTTTGGCTAAGGGACGTTCTACCTTACTATGGCTTAAGAAAGGCATCAAAAACATCTAGGATTTGTATAGATATGGGAAATGATTGGGCTGGAATGACTTTAAGGCCTTTATACAAGCTCCTTCAACTTGGTACAGAATGTTTACAATGCTCAAAAATACCTTCAAGGCTCTCGTATGCTAGGATCATTATAGAGGAAGAAGGGAATTTTTGGATTTTGTTATGTGGCTCAAAGGCCCCCCTGCTTTTTGAGGTTACATCAAAGCAACTATATGAAAGACTTTCCTTTCTCTCCAACCTCTTTCTAGGCCTAACAATAAGTGTCATGTCTATGACCCCATTAGAAAGTGGATAATCTAGATTAATTGTCATGTGGTCTTCTTGTATTAATCTTGAGAAATCTTGTTTTAGGTGGCTTTTAATCCATAACAAGTTGATTATTGGTTCTAACATGGCTAGATTAGTATTGGTAATGTCTTGTGTGTAACAAGGAGGAATCTGCTAAGCATTTTTTTAATGTCCATTTGCTAAAAATGTATGGTCCTTTGTTATGTGCATGTAAAGTATTGTTCTCATCATAGTTTCAAAAATTGCGATTTATCGACGATAAATCGTTTACAAGCATGAAAACAATTAATCTTTTCAAAAATCATGATTTTTGTTATGCCGATAAATTGGCAATTCTTGGCGATAAAATACCCTCCAAAATCATATAAAATCATGGCAAAACTCGTCAAAAATCGTGGCTTAGGGTTAAATACGAAAAATAGACCAAATCGATTTGTTTTTTCTCATGTTTTCTCTTTGCCCGACTCATTTTTACTACTGCGACCTGCATTTAATCCATTCGTGGGCATTCAACGTGGGTAAGAGGGAACGCAAGTTCAGTTCGTGGCCA
Source organism: Taxus chinensis (assembly GCA_019776745.2). Classification (NCBI taxonomy): domain Eukaryota; kingdom Viridiplantae; phylum Streptophyta; class Pinopsida; order Cupressales; family Taxaceae; genus Taxus; species Taxus chinensis. The sequence continues at coordinate 536,192,451 of CM034152.1, forward strand.
TTTTGTGGCCAGTTCGTGCCCTAGCAGGTAAAGAATACTGTATTTTTTTCATTTTTTTCAATATAGTGAATACACTGATTTTTCAATACAGTAAGTGTAAATATTAAAATTTATATTACAAATTTACAATATAGTGAATACACGACTTAACAAATAAATATTTAACAATGAATATACTTATTGCCTATAACTTATTAATATTAATAGTTAATACTAATAGTATTTATTTAAAATTTTAATATATTCATTCGTTTTGATTCTTTTATATATATTTAATATAGTACGGCCTTTGTTAATAGTTAATTGTTATACAACTTATATAATATATAGTATATTGTACAACGTATATATTTATATAAAATAATAGTCATATTGTATTTTATTTTATTTTATACGTTTTGTATATTCTGTACAATGTACATTATTATAAATTTATACTTATAGTTAACACTTAATAATTGTACAGTATGCACTATACACTATACAATTATAATAGTATATTCAATATTGTATAACAATTTTTAAAATATTATCTATGAAGTTATCATAATATACTAACGTCTTCAATATAGTTTTTGTAATGTCCCATCTGGGACATCGGAAAACCATACCAAACCATAGCAAAAAATTAGGGTAATTTTTTTTTGAAAGTGAATGCTTAACAATACATATACGATTGTCCGATATTAATTAATTTAACAAAATCGATTCACCCAATTTCTAAATTACTAACCCCAAGTAATTTTATTTATTTAAATTCTATTAAGTTACTAGAGACACCCTAGAAGGTGTCTACACCTCTTTCAAATTAAGTAGATTTCCCCCTTTTTATTTTATTTACCCACACACACAACTCTTAAAATTTATTTTCCATTCACATTTTAAATGCCCATGGCTTAAAATTGAGCAGGGATGATTTTGGACCTTAGGATTAGAGAGCTCTTAACCCTTGATCTTATTTTTCCCTAAACTTATTTATCTCTTTCTTTTCTTTTCTTTTTCCACATTATTTTCTTTCATTTTGTTTTTGTCTCTTCTTTGTGCAGGTGGAGAAGGAGCTTGGTGATCTCATGGGTTGAAAGGATATTAATCTGATTTCATTTGTCTATGGAAATTAAAACAACAAGACCATTATTAGAGCACCCATGTTTGGAGGATCTGTGTGGAGAGAGGAAGGATCCATGTGAGGGAGGGGGTGTGTTTTTTTGTAGGCAGAGTGACAAGGAAGGCGACAAGGTAGGGGCCGCGTGGGTAAGGGTTACAGTGAGGGGAGAGGTGCATGGAGAGGGGGACATCGGAGTGGGTTGCGCAGGTGAGGGGGGTGCTACGCAGTGGGAAGGAGAAGGGGCGGCAAGGCGAAGGAAGATGCAAAGAGGAAGGGAGGGTGCAGGGTGGCACAGCAGGGGCATTCGGGGGGCAGCAGCAGAAAAGGGGGGGCAGTTATGGCGGCCGGGGGAGAGGGGTTTGGCCCTCCCCCAACTTACATGTTTTTTTTTTGTTTATAAAACAAATCAAAACTTTGTTTTGATTTTTGTTTATGTATTTTTTTTACATATATATACCCTTTTTTTAAAATTTATAAACGTTTTTAAAAAAATATCACACACACACACACACACACACACACACACACAAAATAAATGTTTAATAATATATATTTCATTATAAAATTTGCACATCCTAGTTGGATAAATGTCACTATCATAAATTTTATATTAATTAATACATTTCGTATTACTTATATACATATATATTTGTGAAATATATATATATAATATGATATATCCCTTTTTTTTTGCATTTTACAATAGAGTATCCAATACAATGTTGATTGATATATAGCAATTCAACACGTAAGATCATAAAATATTCATTTTCTAAAATATAATTAAATGACATTTGTTTAAATACTTTATACGATATTCTAGGAAAAAATGAAATGACACAATTTAAAAAATAATAATAATCTTGGGTTGTTGCCAACATGCACTATGAAATTTAATAAGTTTCTTTTCTTGAATTCAAATCTAGGCTAAAATAATTTATTTCTTTATGTGAAAAGAAGGCATGTAGGGTTGTATTCCAAATGAGAAGAGAGGGAATTTAGAATAAACTTAAAGCTTAGTGAGGAAGAATACACATTCATATTGGATTTCCTAATACAATAAAATTCTTAAGTTTTCACAAAGAAAGGAAGTCAAACTAAGTCCATTCTATTCAATAATGTTACTAATAATTTACAAGAATGAGACATAATGCAAGAAGAAGAATATTTCCATACAATAAATCCAAAAGCTCCATGTTTAGACTATCTTTCTTTTCAAAATGGATTTCCAACAAATCATATTAGTGGAATATAACTATCTTGCAAGATTTCTTTTCCAAAGAGCTTAAACTCACAATGACAACATGTTTTACAACTACTTAAAATGCGTAAGAAAATAACACATCAAATCTTCTCTCCAAGGTTTAAGGTACCTTACACCTAAAAATGTGTCACTAATTTACAAGTGGTTCCAAATCACAAGGAGGATACTTTACAATACAAGGAACTTTCCAAATAGTCACATTCACGATATTTCTATGAGAGTATTTTTCACCAATAAAATAGGAGAAAAAAAAAATGAAGAACCATGGGGATAAGAACCTCCAAGCATCCTCCAAGAGACCAAAACCAAGAGAAGGGCTTATTTTACCATCCAACCATAGGCATCATTACATGCCTCTCCCAAGGTTGGGATGCATGCTAGCCTCCCCCAAGCCCATGGGAAAGAGGACTACTATCCACAACTATGCACAAGAGTGAGGGTGAACACACAACATTACATCCACACAAAAATAAGACAAAAAAATCCAAAATAAGACCCCAAAATTGAAAAGATAAAAAGGAGGAGAACCCAAGTTCTACCTCTAAAATGGGGAAGAGAAGAAATTTTTCCAAAAGTTGTAACCATCATTAATTGCATAAAAACAAAATCTTCATACCCTCCTTATTTCTCCAAATTCATTCAAGCCCTCCTTATTTCTCCATCCTTTCACCAATCCTTCTTGGAAGGAGTTTTAAACCCCAAAGGGGTTTCCTCACCAAGAATGGGGAAGGAGGTTCAAGTCAAATGACCCACCTTCCCCACCTCAAACCATTTGAGGGGAGTAACTAAATCCTACAAGGCTTGTCCATCAAGCCTATAAGGATTGAGAGGAAAAAATCCCTCTCTCATCCCCCACAAACTCCAAAACTCCATCATGCCATATGATAGAGGGAGCAAAAATAAGTAAACAATAAATAAAATCCATATGCAACAACAACAACATATCCAAGTAAACAACACTAACATCTAGTATGACATAAAACCACAAATAAGCTCAAGAAGCCTACCTCAAAAAAAGCTCTCCAAAATCAATCTCTTCCACTTCTTGACCTAAGCAAGCTCTAACTCCAAATCCACAAGCCTCCAAGCAAAAACTACCAAAAAAAAAGTTCTCCCCTTTTCCCATGAGGGAGAATTTGAAGAGGAGCAAGCAAAAATCCTCACAAATGAGGGGGTGACATGTGTCACCCCTCTCTTCCCTAAAGGTCAAAGATGCCAAAGATAAAAGAGAGAAAGGATGAAATGGCTTTTAGACCTCTTCTCCCAAATTACTCAAAATGATAACAAAACAATCTTGTGCAACTTTTAACAAGGCACACTAATCCATACCCCTTACATGGATGTGACCAAAGGGGGGAAAAAAGGAAGGGAAAACTCCCTCTAGCCTTGAAAATGAGTCCCCCTACCTATTAGGTAGGGTCCAAGGGCCCATTTTCATGTTAGGGAACCTCCCAAACTAAAAAGGGGTCCCTAAAAATGCCTAAAATAACCCAATTCAGGTTTGGCAAATTAGCACAAGGTTAGAGGGTGTGGGGCCCACCCAAGGGTTCACATGTGACCCTAAACCCTCTTGATTAAGTACATCATTAAACAAATTCAAATCTTAATGTAAGTGGGGCCATTAATTCCCCTAAACAAGTTTACAACACAAACTAATTACCCTAAGCAAGATTAATAATACAAGACATATTACATTACAAATGAGGGTCACCCATGGTGCCCAAAACAATAATTCTAATGCTAAGGCCTCATGTAATGAGCACGGCTAGGACTTAGCCCTGTGGGCTGCTTGTGCAAAATTGTGTAGCTGGCCTGAATCCCACGTTCTCCCGTGCCCTATCACCTGCACACTCATTGCACACATTAAACACACCTATCTAATACAAGAGTAAACTAGCTGCTCTCTAAGCGAATAAATTCAAACATGTAAATTAACGATATCACCATGGTTGGTCCCATTATTGAGTTTTCATAATGTGCCTTAAATTTTCATGTCTAATTCTGCTCAAAAACGTTTCATTGGTCGATTTGGTGGTCTGCAAACTCGATTTTCTCTAGTTGAAAACTTTCAAATACTCATAATGTTGTTGTTTTTCCCTGTTCTGAAATGATTTTCTAAATTTTCCCTTCATTTGTTCCCTAAGTTCTTCATTTTTATGGGTTGTGTCTTTTCTCCTTTGTCAAAATCATGAAAAACTCGAAATTGATCAAATCCTGAATTTTTGCAAGTGAAATCCCAATCCCCAGGTCGAAAAAAATGTTAAATCATGTTTCAATTGACTTAAAATCAAGAAATATGCCATCCTTGTGAAGATTTTTGATTTCTAGGTCATCATTTGACTTTTTGACGTTTTGATGGTCATATGGGTGTCATCTTCCTGTCAAATTCATCGTCGCAACTCAGAGGTGACGTGGCGGGTTCCTATTGGCCATGGATATACGGGAAAACATTTCTAACTTACCGCTTTTGAAATTTTGACAAAGGGAAAAATTTGATCTGTGGCTCCACTTGCTACAGTAAAGTGTCTGCATGGCACATTGTGATTGGTCAAAGGATTGGCGGGTGGTGGGTTATACTTAGAAATATTTCTTTCCTTTTGCAAAATGTTCAGAGGAACATTTTAGCCTGAAAGTCCTCATCCAATGAGAAGTGGACATGTGTCCAGGAGAAGCCAAAATGGGAGGGTGGGTTTTGAAATAACTTTGAAATTTTTAACTTCAAAGGGTAAAAGTAATTTTTCAGGTCGAAGTCCCGCAACCAATGAAAAGAAGACACGTGTCCAAAAGAAAGAAAGGGCAAAGCAGGTTGGTGGGAATGTTTTGGATTTTTTTCCTTTGGAGGCAAAAAACTTAAAATCAAAAAATTGTCCTCTTTGCCAAATACAAATAAATATGAAAGGAGGGCCAGAGGTTCGGAGCTTGGGGTTACCATTGGAAATTTTACAAATTTCAGCAAATGTTTCAAAGACAAAATTGAAGGCGTGCTTCCATGACCAATCCACGTTGGACACGTGGCGCATTTCAAGGAGGTCAAAAGGATATTGTGGGCCCACAATGAGTTTTGAACTTTTCAAAATTTGGCAAGGAGGTCTAAAGGCAGAGTTGGAGGCGTGGCCCTGTGGCGAATCAGAAGGCACCACATAGTGGAGAAGAGAGCGGGTGTTCGGGCCAGTAGAGTGTTTTGAGAAGAATTTCCTTTTCTCAAAAGGGTGGAAAAATTTAGGAAATTGGCCCGCATTTTCAAGTAGGGCCCACATGTGGACACGTGGCGGGTCCAGGGGAGAAGCGAAGATTTTTGTAAAATTTTCCAAAGGTAAAAAGGGTCACAAATGCATTTCTAAAGTATGGGAGTTCGATCCAATCACATTGTGACATATCTCCCACCTCATTCAAAGGTCAAAAAGTTAGTTTTGAGCTTATTCCTTAAATGACATTATCCACGTGTAAGGTTGATATTAAAAGTTGATCACAATCAACGGATACTGTGTAATTTCATTTTTTTACGCCATGGGAGCTCCAAGGAGCTTGGAAATCACATTTCTTCATCAAAATTCATCAAACCTTATATGATTTTGGGTCCCCTCGTCCTTCTGAGAAAAATGGCACCATTTTCATGAGCTAATTTGATGATCTATGATGTTTTTTATGCATTTTTGATCGGGGCCGATGTAAAAAACGTGAAAGGTGAAAATCAAAAGTTGTAGAGGTGAAATGATGAGGGAAAATGTGAAAAATGATTGAAAAAGCATGTTGGCATGCCTGAATGACAAAAACATGACTCTGGGATGGATAAGAATCCAAATTTGTGTAATATTTTAAAAAAATTATGCATCCCTGACAACCTGCGAGTTGTTTTTCTAGTTGATGTCATTTTCATGGAATCGTGAGGGGTTTTTTGTAACAAATTTGATCCCTCAAGCATATTATTTGCTTGAGAGGCAAGACTCCAAGCTGGCATTAAATATATATGATATTTTTGAAGAAAGGAGGGAGGGGGAGAAAGAACTTAGAATTTTTCAAGCAAAAACTGGAAGAAATCCATTTCTCTGGAGAAAACCGCCTGAGAGCCATTTTTCAATTCCATATTGCATCAGATTTCATCATGTTGAGTTGGTTTCAGTTGTAAAGCCATCAAAAAGCTCTGAGATTGTTCCAATAATATTCCCCTGCTTATGTATTTGATCAATTTTTGGATTATATGGTGTTATCTCTTGGCAAAATTTGTATATGCTTTTGTTTCAGAATGATTTCAATTTGTGTTCTTGGCTCTTGTTGCAATCTTGTGTTTAGAATCTCTTTGATCATACATGGTCTCATTTCTTGTTGATGGTTTGATGGCATCTGCAATCTTATATCCAGAAGAGCCTTCATCTGATAGAAGATAAATAGATTTAAAATCATTTTACTGTCCTTGAATCTTGAGATTATTTGTAAACTTTTGGAGGTACCTTAGGTCATAATCAAACAGGGATTTCTAGATACTTTGTTGATATATTTGCTTCAAGATTTTGTAGCAGGTTTTCAAATATTGTCTGGAAGAGTGCAGATCTGGGCCTCCATTTGTGCACATATCTTGGTTGAAGGAGTATTTTAAACCTCTTGAAGCATTCTTGTTGTGTGAGTGTTACAAATTTCCTACAAAGGTTCCCAAAGAAGTTGTTAATTCCTAGCTAGTCTTGTCTAAACATCTCCCAACAAAATTTCATTCAAACTAACGTATCCTACCCATACTACCCCTACATTGCATTCTGTATCAACAAAGGAATACAATCCATTCACAAAAATGCACAAAGCATATCAGAATTTTATCATGTCTCTAGCAGCCTTAGCCTTGTCTTGAGAGCATTTCCATCATTTAGTAGTGACAAATCCTTTGAGTTTGAATAATGGATAATTGATAATGTTTTCCCAAGGCCATCTCCATACAATGGTGCAAAATACAAGGATATCTCCATCTCCTTTACCATACAAGGGCTGCAATATAGGTTCTCTTGCCTTGGTTGGTAGGCACAACCTAAAACAGTGAGGATCAGATCAAGATCCTTTTGAAGGTGCTATCCCCTCCCTTAAATATTGAGTGCCAAAAAGCTAGATAGATGTGCTCCCCAGCTACAAATGACATACAAATCATCTATCTACCCTTGAGTGTCTTGTGAAAATTCATGATGTTGTTCAAGTTGTGAAGGAGATTAAATCTGGATACCAACAACCATCATCAACGTGGAATGCACAATCTCACACAATCTGTCATACGTTAGGTATTACAATACATACAAATGTCATATCACCATGCCATCATGTATCCTTATCAGCAAAATGATTACATTACAAAATCAAGGTACGTGACTAAGCTAATTATCCAACATATAGGAATTATGCCCAGATCGCATAGAAAAGTGTTAGTATCCACAATCTCAAATAAAGAGTGCCAATCTATCAATCTAGTCAAATCAGCGTTTCACGCCCCAATTTCACCATACATGTCCATGAAGGCCAACCAACATATCATAATGTCCAAAAATATGTCAAAAACCATGTTAAGTCACAACTATGGGTTAAGAATTCAACAGGTAATTGGGGCTAGAAAATGTGGGCACTACATCCCCCTCTCCTAAAATTAGACTTCCTCTGGGAAGTCACTGGAAGAGATAGGGATGAGATTTTACGAGGTATCACACTGTAGTGTAAGTCCAACATTAAGGTCATTTTTAAAGGAAATAAAATATTTTGTTTTGTCTTAACAACGTGTCTTTTCAAGCATAACAAGGTCCAAGAACAAGTAATCCTCAAATAAGAGAATGTTAACCAAGGAGAACTGTATAAACCGAATTCATTTTCCTCATCATCTATCTTTCCTATAGGGGTCCAAATAAGAGGATATACAACATAAGGTCCAATATTTAAGGGAAAATAAAATAAAATAATGGATGAGTGAAGGGAACATAAATGTTGTTTTAAAATGAATTAAAAGGTTTTGAATATTAATTGCATACTAGAACACTGAAGGAAGCTATCTGAGGGTGTCACAATTACCATACGATGAGAGACAAAAGGTTTCCAAGTTCCGTGTGGTTTCATCTATAACCCATTCATTACTTCTAAATTTTGACCAACAAAATGTATTACGAGTTTGTGAAAACTAGATTCTTTTTATAATATCACAATTGTTTATTCCTACTTACACGTGTAAGAGATAAAATAGTAGATATATCACTTCAAGCAACACCATATAATGCCAGATGCTAACTATCCTTTCCATTATCATTTATTGTTTAGAGAAAAATTAGCAAATTATTTTCATCCAATTATACTTAATTTTAAATCATAATTTTAAAAAAGGTAATAACAAGAACATAAGATCTTTTGGTAAATTTCCTTATAAAAGGGTTATAAAACTAAGATTAGCAACATTAACAAGAGGAGTAGGAATTATTTCAAATTTCATAGTAATGAAATATCAAGACGTGGAAGACTATTATATCACCTTGGGTGGTTTTATACAAGATACAATTATTTAGTTTACAATTATTTAGTTTACACCCATACCGAAAGGGTCTGATTCGATCCAAAAATGTGCTTCTAACATGGCGGTTGCGATTCCTAAGAAACAAAGGATCACTAAACAAGAAGCAACCAACACAATGCCATAGAAATATTCCTTATATCAAGATAACAATTCTACAATCCTATATTATACCTACTGCTTATTTACAACACCAACAACTAACCCTTTTTTGATGTCCAAAAGGATCATCCTACCCAAGGCCGTTAGCAATAAAAAAATGACTTGTTGTTCAGAGTTTATTTTGGTTCTTAGCATTCAACTTAGAAACACGTAGCTAATAACAATAACCATATTGTAACATGTCTAACCCTCCAAAGGTGTCCTAAGAAACCTAATTGTTTATTAAGACCTAATTTTCTTGTTCTATGAACTAGAGAAAAGGCTACAAGGGATCCTGCCAAGACATGTACCCAACACCCAAATGGTGAAACAAATCTTTCAGTCAATTCTCTATTATACAAAGAGTCAATCAAGACGTAAAAATCTCAAAACTGGCAAAATAGATTTCAATTTGAAAGTATTTTTTGGGAGCCAACTATTAGAGTTTTACTATTGCATTACAGCATACTTTTAGTGAAAATTGGTTACAAAAAGGGCCTAGAAAATAATCGATACCAACTCGGAAATGATTTTTGATAGCTTTAATCTATTCTCCTATAAATAGAGAACCCAACGCAACTTACAAAATGAAAAACTAAACACTAACACCCTAGTTATGATCTTCTTTCCGGAGCTAATTAAGGTTATTGTGAAGTTTGTGTTTTGTACCCAAACGTCTAGAGACCTCCTAAACACCCTTGGAAAACTAACTTTCCGTTCCTTTTTCTCGAATCTAATCATTGCAGACAAAGGACATGGAGGAATACTACAAGTTAGAAGTCAAAAAAAATCAATTTCCTACTAACACTCCACTTTACAGGTCCAAAACGAAACAATTTTACTCAAATTTTAAGTTGTCCTAAACAAAATGCGATTAAAAGAGCTCAAAACTAATGCGGCTCCCCATGTCACTAGGGAACAAGACTATCCAATTCCATCACTACTATGGGGACCAAGAAGCCATTTTGCACGTTATCTAAACATGACATTTTATCAAATATTACTGATTGTTTTAAATGAATTAGGTGATCAAAATGTGCCTACCATCTATTGTCTTAGCAAACATTGTACTCCAAGCGGTTACTCAAGAGATAACCTTACCCATGGAATAGTTTAGCGGAAAAAAATTTAATTGTTTTACTTTTAATATTATGAAAACATTTATAACCAGTTAAAAGTTCTACCCATAGCGTCCACGTGTGCAAACCATCACTCTAATACCAAATTCAATGTCCTGCTCAGGACACCGGAAAACCATACCAAAGCATAGCAAAAATTTAGGGTAATTTTTTTTTTTGAAAGTGAATGTTTAACAATACATATACGATTGTCCGATATTAATTAATTTACCAAAATCAATTTACCCAATTTCTAAATCACTAACCCCAAGTAATTTTATTTATTTAAATTCTATTAATTTACTAGAGACACCCTAGAAGGAGTCTACACCTCTTTCAAATTAAGTAGATTTCCCCCTTTTTATTTTATTTACCCACACACACAACTCTTAAACTTTATTTTCCATTCACATTTTAAATGCCCATGGCTTAAAAGTGAGCAAGAATAATTTTGGACCTTAGGATTAGAGAGCTCTCAACCCTTGATCTTATTTTTCCCTAAAATTCTTTATCTTTATCTTTTCTTTTCTTTTCCCACATTATTTTCTTTCATTTTGTTTTTGTCTCTTCTTTGTGCAGGTGGAGAAGGAGCTTGGTGATCTCATGGGTTGAAAGGATATTAACCTGATTTCATTTGTCTATGGAAATCAAAACAACAAGACCATTATTAGAGCACCCATGTTTGGCAGATCTATGTGGAGAGAGGAAGGATCCACGTGAGAAAGGGGTGGTGTTTTGTTTGTAGGAAGAGTGAGAAGGAAGGCGGCAGGGTAGGGGCCGCGTGGGTAAGGGTTACAGTGAGGGGGAGAGGTACATGGAGAGGGGGACAGCGGAGTGGGCTACGCAGGTGAGGGGGGTCATGCGCAGTGGGAAGGAGAGGGTGCGACAAGGCGGAGGAAGCCGCGGGGAGGAAGGGAGGGTGCAGGGTGGCGCGGCAGGGGTAGTTGGGGACGGCAACAGACAGGTGGGGGCAGCTATGGCAGCCGGGGGGGCAAGGGTTCGGCCCTTCCCCAACTTACATGATTTTTTTTTGTTTATAAAACAAATAAAAACTTTGTTTTGATTTTTGTTTATATATTGTTTTTACATATATATACCCCTTTTTTTAAATTTATAAACGTTTTTAAAAAAATAACACGCACACACACACATATTATATACCTGTATAAAATAAATGTTTAATAATATATATTTCATTATAAAATCTGCACATCCTAGTTGGATAAATGTCACTATCATAAATTTTATATTATTTAATACATTTTGTATTACTTATATACATATATATATTTGTGAAATATATATCTATAGTATGATATATCCCTTTTTTTTTTGCATTTTACAATAGAGTATCCAATACAATGTTGATTGTTATATAGCAATTCAACACGTAAGATCATAAAATATTCATTTTCTAAAATATAATTAAATGACATTTGTTTAAATACTTTATATGATATTCTAGGAAAAAAAGAAATGACACAATTTTTAAAAAAATAATAATCTTGGGTTGTTGCCAACATGCACTATGAAATTTAATAAGTTTCCTTTCTTGAATTCAAATGTAGGCTAAAATAATTTATTTCTTTATGTGAAAAGAAGGCATGTAGGGTTGTATTCCAAATGAGAAGAGAGGGAATTTATAATAAACGTAATGCTTAGTGAGGAAGAATACACATTCATATTGGATTTCCTAATACAATAAAATTCTTAAGTTTTCACAAAGAAAGGAATTCAAACTAAGTCCATTCTATTCAATAATGTTACTAATAATTTACAAGAATGAGACATAATGCAAGAAGAATAATATTTCCATACAATAAATCCAAAAGCTCAATGTTTAGACTATCTTTCTTTTCAAAATGGATTTCCAACAAATCATATTAGTGGAATATAACTATCTTGCAAGATTTCTTTTCCAAGGAGCTTAAACTCACAATGACAACATGTTTTCCAACTACTTAAAATGCGTAAGAAAATAACACATCAAATCTTCTCTCCAAGGTTTAAGGTACCTTACACCTACAAATGTGTCACTAATTTACAAGTGGTTCTAAATCACAAGGAGGATACTTTACAATACAAGGAACTTTCCAAATAGCCACATTCATTATATTTCTATGAGAGTATTGTTCACCAATAAAATAGGAGAAAAAACAAATGAAGAACTATGGGGATAAAAACCTCCAAGCATCCTCCAAATTTTAGCTCTAACCTTGAGTGTTTTTTTATTTTATTTTCCAAGAGACCAAAACCAAGAGAAGGGTTTGTTTTACCACCCAACCATAGGAATCATTACATGTCTCTCCCAAGGTTGGGATGCATGCTAGCCTCTCCCAAGCCCATGGGAAAGAGGACTACTATACACAACTATGCACAAGAGTGAGGGTGAACACACAACATTACATCCACACAAAAATAAGACAAAAAAATCTAAAACAAGACCCCAAAATTGAAAAGATGAAAAGGAGGTGAACCCAAGTTCTACCTCTAAAATAGGGAAGAGAAGAAAGTTTTCCAAAAGTTGTAACCATCATTAATTGCACAAAAACAACATATTCATACCCTCTTTATTTCTCCAAATTTATTCAAGCCCTCCTTATTTCTCCATCCTTTCACCAATCCTTCTTGAAAGTATTTTCAAACCCCAAAGGGGTTTCCTCACCAAGAATAGGGAAGGAGGTTCAAACCAAATGACCCACCTTCCCCACCTCAAACCATTTGAGGGGAGTAACTAAATCCTCCAAGGCTTTCCCATCAAGCCTATAAGGATTAAAAGGGAAAAATCCCTCTCTCTTCCCCCACAAACTCCAAAACTCCATCATGTCATATGATGGAGGGAGCAAAAAAAAGTAAACAATAAATAAAATCCATATGCAACAACAACATATCCAAGTAAACAATACTAACATCTAGTATGAAATAAAACCACAAATAAGCTCAAGAAGCCTACCTCAAGAAAAGCTCTCCAAAATCAAACTCTTCCACTTCTTGACCCAAGCAAGCTCTAGCTCCAAATCCACAAGCCTCCAAGCAAAAACTACCAAAAAAAAAGTTCTCCCCTTTTCCCATGAGGGAGAATTTGAAAAGGAGCAAGCAAAAATCCTCACAAATGAGGGGGTGACATGTGTCACCCCTCTCTTCCCTAAAGGTCAAAGATGCCAAAGATAAAAGAGAGAAAGGATGAAAGATAAAAGAGAGAAAGGATGAAAACTCCCTCTAGCCTTGAAAATGAGTCCCCCTACCTATTAGGTAGGGTCCAAGGGCCCATTTTCATGTTAAGGGAACCTCCCAAACTAAAAAGGGGTCCCTAAAAATGCCTAAAATAACCCAATTTCGGGTTTGGCAAATTTAGCACAAGGTTAGAGGGTGTGGGGCCCACCCAAGGGTTCACATGTGACCCTAAACCCTTTTGATTAAGTACATCATTAAACAAATTCAAATCTTAATGTAAGTGGGGCCATTAATTCCCCTAAACAAGTTTACAACACAAACTGATTACCCTAAGCAAGATTAATAATACAAGACATATTACATTACAAATGAGGGTCACCCATGGTGCCCAAAATAATAATTCTAATGCTAAGGCCTCATGCAATGAACACGGCTAGGACTTAGCCCCACAGGCTGCTTGTGCAAAATTTTGTAGCTGGCCTGAATCCCACGTTCTCCTGTGCCATGTCACTTGCACACACATTAAACGCACCTATCCAATACAAGAGTAAACTAGCTACTCACTAAGCGAATAAATTCAAACATGTAAATTAACGATATCACCATCATCAATGTGGAATGCACAATCTCACATAATTCATCGTATGTTAGGTATTACAATACATACAAATGTCATATCATCGTGCCATCATGTATCCTTATCAACAAAATGATTACGTTACGAAATCAAGGTACGTGACTAAGCTAATTATCCAACATATAGGAATTAGGCCCATATCACATAGAAAAGTGTTAGTATCCACAATCTCAAATAAAGAGTGTTAATCTATTAATCTAGTCAAATCGTCGTTTCACGCCCCAATTTCACCATACATGTCCATGAAGGCCAACCAACATATCATAATTTCCAAAAATATGTCAAAAACCATGTTAAGTCAAGACTATGGGTTAAGAATTCAACAGGTAATTGGGGCTAGAAAATGTGGGCACTATAGTTTTGTCGTAATATACTAACTTTTTTTGTTAAAACTTAATCAAAAATATGCATATGGGCCTATGGCATTTTATAGAGTCACTTCTCACATCATTTAACATTGTTTTTGAAAAATATTAGCACTCTTAAATAGAACACAGAAAATGTAAATATTGTTTTTGGTTTTATTTCTTATTCTCTCTGCTAAATTAGGTAATATACTATTTATAGAATTACGGTAAACAGAGTCTTATTCAAACTCAAATTCAAAATACCCTATCTCAACTCTTCAGCCTACAGATGGACAACATTACCATCACGTACACATATCATCTAATGTGTTGTCTAATACAAAACAAATTCCCTAAATGCTAACTACATAATCTCTAAATGTTAACTACAGAATCCCTAAATATTTCGCTATAATTTATGCATGTTTGACACTCCCACTTAGCCAAATATTTGCCAACCAGGTTGTATCAAATTGAATCCTTTTTTTGCAAAACTCAAACTTATTTCTTGGTAATGCCTTTGTCAATGCATCTGCCACCATCATTTCAGTTGCACAGTACTCCATTTTGATAGTGTTGTTCTCAATTTTTTCACAAATGAAATGGTATTGTATCCCTATATGTTTAACTCTCCCATGATACTTTGAATTCTTCATCATGGCTATGCATCTTTGGCTGTCACACTTTAATATTGTCGACTGGGATTGAGTAACCTTGATGTCCTACAACAATCTTCAAAACCAAATCAATTCTTTTGCAGCTTGACATGCTGCTATATATTTTGTTTTTGCACTGGAGAGAGAAACAATTCGTTGTTTCTTACTTGCCCACGAAACTGCACCTCCACTAAGGATAAAACAGAACCCTGAAGTTGATCTCTTACTATCAACATCCCCTACCCAATCTACATCACAATACTCAGTAAGTTGCAGAGATTTTTCTGAACTCCCACTGAATCTTATTCCATGTTTAGTTGTTCCTTGAAGATATATAAAAATTCTTTTAACTGATGCCCAATGTTGTGGTCTAGGATTGCTATAATATTGCTCACAATGCTTACAACATGTGCAATATCAGGTTTTCTAGAAACCATTGCATAAATTATGCTCCCAACAACATTCTGATATGGAACCATACTCATATAACTTTCTTCTTCTTGTGTTTTAGGACATGTGTTCAGTGAAATTTTGTTTCCTACTTCCATAGGAGTACTTATTGGCTTGCAATTTTCCATCCCAAATTTCTTGAGAATGTTCCTAATGTACCTCTCTTGGCTGAGATGGATTTTTCTCTTCCCTATCTCTTAAAATTTGAATGCCCAAGCTGCTACGCCCTTAACCTATTGCTTGTATTAGGATATGAGTAACCGACTTGTGGCTTATCATATCATTTATACTTTCTCATGCTTAATAGGTCGGCCTTGGTGATGGCCAAAGCATATTAATAGTATATATAGGGGATTATAGGTAGTATTTCATTATGATTTGAGCATTTGAGTCTTATTATATGGTTTGGAGGTTGCCCCCTCGAAGTGGCGAAGCTATTCTAATTGCATATTGAGATCATTATTCTAAAATATTGTGTTATTTGGTGTTCTACTATTGCTCTTAATTTGAATTATACAAGTAATTTCATTACAAGTGGTATCAGAGCTGCGATCTGGGCCAAAATTAGGGCAAAAACCCTAATTTTTTGTTTCCGCCACATATTGCAAACCAGAGCAAATTGGTGGGAGATATTTTTACTAGAGTTTCAAAACATTTCAAGTAAGGTTTCCTAAAAAATTTAGACTTTTTTGATTTATTTTGAAAAATTTATTACAAATTTAGGGTTTTTCATAAAATCGCTCCCTAGGGTGCAAATTGTGAAAAAATTTCAAGTTCTTTACATTTTCGGAAAGCACTCAAAAAATAGTATTAGTATCTTCTCTGTGTCTTTTCCTTTTCGGCCAAAAATTTATCAAAATCCTAAACCCTAAGGTTTGACATCATGGCGGGGCCTTCCACAAGAGCAAAAAAATCCAGTTACTCCCGGTAAAACCCCAGATAAAGATGGGGTAGTGATTGAATAGATGGAGTTAGAAGGGGTAAATACAGATTCCTCATCACTAGGGTTTACCTTAGTTGATCATAAGGTGAGCCAATTTGAGTATGAGCTGCGAAATGTACAATCTGAGATGGCCTCTAAAGGAGACATAGCCCAAATCAATCATCGGTTGGATGATATCATGCAACATGTAAAGGGTAACCAGTATGGCTCAAATCCGGCCCATATCAACCAAGGAGGACCTTCAATTCAAAATCATGGACAAAATAACCATATTGGATCACTTTTCCAGTCCAATCAGAATCAAACTTATTCACAACCACGGAACATAATGCCGAAAGTGGATATGCGCAAATTTGATGGTAAGGATCCCCTGAATTGGATAAATCAAATGGAGAACTTCTTTGAGTTACATCAAACACCATCAGGACAAAAGGTGACATTGGCATCCCTATATCTTGAACTCGACCAATTTGTTTGGTATCGATGGTTGTGTGCTCAGAGGCAAAAGAATGGTCTAGGTGTCACCTGGATAGTTTTTACCGAGGAGTTGCAATTGTACTATAGTTCCAGTGTTTCAGAGAACTACTTTAGTCAATTAGAAAAGTTACGGAAAACAAGATCAGTCAAATATTATGTGCATCAATTCCAAAACCTATCCTTAAGGGTGGAGAATATTCCAGAAGAGAATCTGAATGACTTATTTTTTGGGGGTCTTAAGGACCACATCGAGCATGAGGTACGTATGTTTAATCAACTCAAGCTTTCTGATTCTATTATCATCGCACGTCGTGTAGAGGAAAAAGTTCTTTGTAGTAGGAGGCCACCTTTCATTAACACTAGAGATTGTAGTATCTCTTCCCCTTCATTTGCTAGGCCAATTAGACTGACTCCTCAACAAATGGAAGAAAAGAGAGAAAAAGGATTATGTTTTAACTGTGATAGAAAATATGGACCGGGACATAAATGTGATAAGAAGAATTTGTTCTATATTGACGGAGGTAATGAGGATGATGAGGAAGCTGAAATTATAGGAGAGGCTGAGGAACCAGTAGAAGATGAAGTAGAGGATCACCAACCTACAATTTCTTGTCATGCATTGTCAGGTATTAGTACTCCTCAAACACTCAAGGTTATTGGCTATCTCAAAAAACAAAAGGTGACGGTGTTGATTGACTCGTGGAGTACTCATAACTTCATAAATAGTAAGTTAGTTGCCCACCTCAATTGTTTTATTTACCCAGCTCCAGAAATGCAAGTTATGATTGCGAATGGTGGGACAATCAAGTGCACAGGAAAGTGTCATAGTATCAAGATTTCCATGGGAGACTACATGTTAGACTCACATATGTTTTCTATTTCTATGGGAGGGGCAGATATTGTTTTGGGTGTCTAATGGCTCACAACCTTAGGTACTATAGAGATGAATTTCTAAGAATTGTTCATGTGATTTCATTCAGATGGAAGGACAATACAATTGAATGGGATGATAGCTAAGTCTCCACAAATTATTAGCTCTCATCAGATGCAAAAGGTTCTTAGAAAAGGAGTGGATAGCTTTAAAGCAAAGCTATTTTCTAAAGAAGTACAAAATCTAGAGTCTTCAATGCCACCTAATCTTCAGAAGAGTGTTGATGCTCACTAATCTATTTTTGATAAAATTCCAAAGGGACTACCACAAGTTAGGGATCATGATCATGCCATTCAGTTGATTCTAGGGAGCCAAACACCTAACATCAGACCATATAGATACCCATATTCCCAAAAAAGTGAGATAGAGAAAATGGTGGAGGAAATGTTGAAGGCAGGTATCATCAGGCATATAGCCAGAGTGCATATTCTTCACCAGTGGTCATGGTACGTAAGAAGGATGAAACATGGAGGATGTGTCCAGATTATCGAGAACTCAACAAGTACACCATCAAAGATAAGTTTCTTATTCCAGTAATTGATGATTTACTTGATGAATTGCATGGTGTTGTTTATTTCACAAAATTAGATCTTCATTCAGGGTACCATCAAATTAGGATAAAAGAGGAAGATGTTCATAAAACAGCTTTCAGGACTCATGAGGGCCATTATGAGTTTTTGGTAATGCCTTTTGGTCTTACAAATGCGCCCTCGACCTTTCAAAGTTTGATGAACACTATTTTTAGGCCGTTTTTAAGGAAATTTGTATTAGTGTTCTTTGATGACATATTGATTTACAGTAAGACATGGGAAGAACACTTACAACATGTAAATAAAATGTTGAAGTTTTGGAGAAACTTACTCTGTATGCAAAGCCATCCAAATGTTCTTTTGGTGTACAAGAGGTAGAGTACTTGGGTCATATTGTATCCCATGAAGGCATCAAATTTGATCCTCAAAAGATCAAAGCTATGGTGGAATGGCCAAGGCCCAAAAATCTCAAAAATATTTGTGGGTTCCTAGGACTAACAGGGTACTACAGAAGATTTGTGCGAGGATATGCTAGAATAGCAACCCCACTCACTGCATTGCTAAAGAAGGATGCCTTCCATTGGACAGACGTAGCCACTAAATGCTTTAAGCAGCTGAAGGAAGCCATGAGCAGCACCCCAGTTTTCGCTACTCCCAACTTCTCAAAAACCTTCATTATTGAATGTGACACTTTAGGATCAGGATTGGGAGCAATTCTAATGTAGGAAGGAAGACCAATTGCATTTGAGAGTCACCAATTCCAAGGAAAAGATCTGCTCAAACTTGTCCATGAGAAAGAAATGATGGCTATTCTTCATGCGGTCAAACAATGGAGGCCCTATCTCATGGGTAAACACTTCAAGGTAAAAACTAATTATGATAGTCTCAAATACTTTTTGGAGCAAAGGTTATCATCTGAGGAACAACAAAAGTGGGTAACAAAAATGTTGGGTTATGATTTTGAAATCATATACAAAAAGGGTAAAGAAAATGTAGTAGTTGATGCATTGTCTAGAAGGGATACATCCGCAGATGCCTTACTATGTGGAATGTCCATGTTGACGGCCGATTGGGTGGATGAAGCAAGATTGGAATGGAATCAAGATAAGGATACACAATCTCTAATACATAATATCAAGCAAGGATCTATGACATCTAACAAATTTGAGTGGAAAGGTAATGCCCTATGGTACAAGGATAGGTTATACTTGAGTAAAGATTCTGAGTTGAAGCATAAGATTCTTGCAGAGCTACATGCCTCACCTGTTGGAAGACACTCTGGGTTTTTGAAGACATATCATAGAATAAAAAGAGAATTCTTTTGGGAAGGACTCAAGGGGGATGTAAAAAATTTTGTATCTGAGTGTTTAGTGTGCAAACAGAACAAAGGGGAAACAATTAAGACACCACGTCTGTTGAAACCCTTACCAATTCCTAGCCAGAGATGGGAGGAGGTCTCCATGGATTTCATCAGTGGATTGCCTTGTTCAGAGGGTAAGTATGTTATTTTTGTGATTATGGATAGGCTCACAAAATATGCCCATTTTTGTGCCCTATCACATCCATTTTCAGCCAATACAGTCGCAACTATTTTTTTGGAGACAGTTCAAAGACTACATGGAACCCCAAAGATAATTGTAAGTGATCGTGATCCTATTTTCACAAGTAATTTTTGGACGTAATTATTTTCATGTTTGGGTACTCAGCTAGCTCACAGTTCATCTTATCATCCTCAAATTGATTGGCAAACAGAAGTGGTCAACAAATGCTTAGAGGGGTATTTACGTTGTTTTGTATCAAATAAGTAGGAAAGGTGGATTAAATGGCCACCACTGGCAGAATGGTGGTATAACACATCTTTTCATACCTCTTCTATAATGACCCCATTTTTAGCATTATATGGTTACCATCCACCTTCTATCACTTCCTCCTTGAGGGTGCATACAAAGGTCAGAGATGTTGAGGAACACATTCAACATCAACAACATGTTTTGGCTAGTTTGAAGGAGAATTTAGCATTAGCACAAAATAGGATGAAACAACAAGCAGATCAACACCGTAGTGAAAGACATTTTTAAATTGGTGACTGGGTTTTTGTATGTCTCCAGCCTTACAAACAGATGTCCCTAAAGCAACAGAAAAAGGAAAACAAACTTGCTCCTAAATATTATGGCCCTTATCAGGTTCTACAGAAAATTGGTAATGTTGCTTATAAACTAGAGTTGCCTCCATCTTCACACATACACCCAGTATTCCATGTTTCATGCCTAAAGAAGGTTATTGGACAAAAATTTGAAGCCCGGACAAAGTTACCAGAATTTGATGAGGAAGGAAGAATCATTTTGGAGCCAGAGAAGATTCTGCAAACACGTACTAAGAGGCTGAGAACCAGAGACATTAAGGAATATCTGATCAAGTGGAATAATCTAAGCATAGAAGACGCCACCTGGGAGGATGAAGGTTTTCTGCAGCAACATCCAGGATTATTCAATGTTGAGGACAACATTGGTTTGAAGGGGAAGGGCATGCTACGCCCTTAACCTATTGCTTGTATTAGGATATGAGTAACCGACTTGTGGCTTACCATATCATTTTATTATATCATTTATACTTTCTCATGCTTAATAGGTCGGCCTTAGTGATGGCCATAGCATATGAATAGTATATATAGGGGATTATAGGTAGTATTTCATTATGATTTGAGCATTTGAGTCTTATTATACAGTTTGGAGGTTGCCCCCTCGAAGTGGCGAAGCTATTCTAATTGCATATTGAGATCATTATTCTAAAATATTGTGTTATTTGGTGTTCTATTGTTGCTCTTAATCTGACTTATACAAGTAATTTCATTACACAAGCAATAATGAATCTCACCATGATCAATGATCTCAAATTCTATAGCTAACTGAGACTTAAACAAGCCTAACATCTTAAAATCATTACCCATAATGATGGTGTCATCAACATATAAGGCTAAAATGACTAGAGACTCACCAATATGCTTTATGTAGACATTTGAATCAGCATTGCAACTTACATATCCTTCATTTTGGAGAAACCCATCAATACGCTCATACCATGCTTTTAAAGATTGTTTCAGTCCATAAAATGTTTTCTGAAGCTTGAATACTAACCACTCATTTCCTTCTTGTACGTAGCCTTCTGGTTGTTCCATATAAACTTCTTCCTTTAAGAATCCATTTAAAAATGCAGTTTTTATATCTTGTTGATGTACATGAAGATCCAAGGTTGCTGGCACTGCTAACAGAATCCTAATGGATGTTATCTTGACTACAGGAGAAAAAGTGTCATGATAATCCAAACCTGCAATTTGGGTGTAACCTTTTGCCACCAAACGAGTCTTGTAGCGGTCTATTGACCCATCAGACTTGTACTTTTGTTTAAATAACCACTTGCACCCAACCACTCTCCTTCCAGGTGGAAGAATTGTTAGTTTCCATGTCTGATTTTTTTATGAGTGATTCATATTCAGCATCCATTACTTTCCTCCAATCTGGTGCATAAATAGTTTGAAGTGCTTCTTGAACACTAAGTGGTTCATCAACCTCTACATTAAGTGCAGATGATTCATATGCTTTTTGAGTGATTTTTCGTAGTCTTGTTGATCTACGAAGTTGTTTCTCTCCTTGTACATCTCCTATGGGCTACGTGGCTACAACTTGTAATGGTCTTGCTAGAGTAGAATTCTCATGCTCAGATTCTTCATCAAATCTGAGATCATAAGGCCTTGTTTCTGAATCCTTAGCATTTTCCATCTCTGTTGATTTGTTCAAAACTAAATTTTCGTCAAAAATGATGTCTCTCCTAACTAGAATCTCATGTGTTATAGGATCATAAATTCGATATCCCTTTGAATTCAAATTGTATCCAACCATTATACACTTCTTGCTTTTTTCATCTAGCTTCTTTCTTTCTTCATCTGGTATATGTGCATATGCTATGCAACCAAAAATTCTTAAATCGTTGACACTTGGCTTGTTTCCATGTCATGCCTCATAAGGTGTCTTCTTATGCAATACAATAGTTAGCAACCTACTTTGTATATATGCTGCACTGGAGACTGCTTCAGCCCAAAAGACATTAGATAATCCACTACTCTTAAACATGCATCTAGCACTTTCAACAAGAGTCTTATTCCTTCTTTCAATGATGCCATTTTGTTGCGGTGAATAAGGAACAATATACTTAAGTTTGATACCTTCTTTTGCACATAAACTTTTAAAAGCATTTGAGGTATATTCACCCCCATTATCACATCTAAGTCATTTCAAATGTTTTCCAGACTGCTTCTAACCAAATGCTTTAAAAATCTTAAACATTTCTAATGCACATGATTTATTTTTAATAAAATGAACAAATGTCATTCTAGAGGAATCGTCAATAAAGGTAATAAAATACCTTGCCCCATTGTGTGACATTGTTTGCATTGCACCACAAATATTTGAATGTAAAAGTTCCATTTGCTCCTTAACTCGTGATGCTCCTTTCTTTGGGAAGGGGAATCTATCTTGCTTTCCTAAACAACAACCTTCACACGCTCCCAACTCAACTGGTAGATGCAAATTAAAATCTTCCACATGTTACTCTAATTTTAATATTCTAAGCGAGTGAGTATTTGCATGTTTGAACCTATGATGCCAAAGAACTGAATCAAATATTTCATTATTTGTTGTTGTTAACACTACATCAGGTACTGCTGCACATAACTTGTACATATTGCCATCTTTGATTCCCTTAGCAACAATTACTCCTTCAACATCCTTTAGGACACATTCCTTGTTGTCAAACTATGCAATTATGCCAGCATCGGTAATCTTGCTCACTGATAAAATACTTTTTACTAGAGCAAGTACATACCATACGTTCTGGATTTTCTTGTATCCACCATCCGACATTTGCAATGGAATATCTCCGATTCCAATCATCTCACATTTGCTATCATCACCAAGATTGATAGTCTTACTTTTGGGTACTTCTTTATATGTCATAAACCAACCTCTCTCAGGTGTCATATGTTGAGTTGCTCCTGAATCTAAATAACAACAATTTGAAACATCAGAACTTGGGGTTGTGACAACCGAAAACAAATTTTCTTGGTTATTGCTTGAGGTCATGTTAGCTTCAGCAGCCTTCCTTTTCTTTACCTCTTCTACC
The DNA here is from genome assembly GCA_019776745.2 of Taxus chinensis. Lineage (NCBI taxonomy): Eukaryota > Viridiplantae > Streptophyta > Pinopsida > Cupressales > Taxaceae > Taxus > Taxus chinensis. The sequence goes on from CM034152.1 coordinate 536,215,922, forward strand.
CATGCTAACCACTTTCGACATTGTTTCTTAAAATGCCCAAGAGCTCCACAATAAAAGCAATTTCCCTTATTTTTCTCCTCCTTTGTGTCTTTACCATTCTTTGAGACATTGGACTGGGAGGGATGGGATTTGTTGAAAACAGCGTTGTAGGATTCTCATCATTCAGGCCCCCATCCTTCCTTTTGATTTCTTCTTGAAGTAGTGATGCTATTGCTTTTGTCAAATCCAAATTAGCTTGGGTGCTTAGTGCTACTACCAGTCCATAATAGGATTCTAGAAAACTCCCAAGAAGTGACATAACAACATCTTCTTCTACAATCACTGATCCACATGCTGCCAATTGATTTTTGAGAGATTTAAACTGATTTGTGAAATCTAATATCTTTTGTGTTCACTGCATCTTTAACTGAAAAAATCTTCTTCTAAGATATAATCTTGTGCTAACATCATTTGATTCATATAACTTGATTAATTGATCCCAAGCTTCCTTTGTTGATTTTGCCTCACTTACATGTAAAAGCACATCATCACTCAAACTTAAAAGTATACAGGAACAAGCCCTACCTTCCTTTTGACTCCCACTTACCGATCATATCTACATCCTGGGTGGGTTTAGTCTCTGTCCCTTCAACTATATTGAGTAGATCCTTGTTCAGCAGCAACATCTTCATTCTGAGCTTCCTGAGATTAAATCCAACGCCATCAAATCATTCTACCACCCTATGAGGATTCCCTACAACAAATGTGGCCATCTCTATGTCTTAAACTTCTGATACTTCTCTACAGCAACACTTCACCAACACTGCTCTGATACCATGAAAATACAATATTTATAGAATAATAGTAAACAGAGTCTTATTAGAACTCAAACTCAAAATACCCTATCTCTACTCTTCAACCTACAGATGGACAACATTACCAGCACATACACATATCATCTAATGTTTTGTCTAATACAAAACAAATTCCCTAAATGCTAACTACATAATCCCTAAATGCTAACTACAAAATCCCTAAATATTCGGCTATAATTTATGCATGCCTGACAGTTTTTACATTTAATTTAAGTATATTTTATGAATTTCAATGTTTTTGAAAGTAGCGATAAAGTTGTAGATTAATGCCGATAAATTGCCAATTCCCGATTTCCGATTCAAAATTTGGCCTGCCAATTAATCGTCGATAACGTTTTTTTGAACTATGGTTCTCATAAACATATTTTTTAGCTTGATGTTTTTGATCTTATTAGCTCTATGATATCAAGATACATCTCTTTTTACAAAAAACTATTGTTTTTCATGTCTACTAAAGTGCTTTGGTTTCTTTGGAAAGCTACAAATAATGGTGTTTCAAAGCATTGAAAGAGGTTTTATTGACTTCAACTTTGATGTCATAGTTCACTTGCTTTTGATGCAATTTAACATATAGTGATGGTTCCAAAAGAGGAACTTGGAAAGTTTATTTCTTATGGACCCATTCAAATTAATCTAGACTATATGGACACTGCACACTTCCTAAGAGTGACCAGTACTGCTTCGTGGCCCCATGCTCCAGATGATGTTGGTGATGATCATGATTAGGATATAACTAGTTGGATCCTATCACCCAAACCTTTAATCTTCAAGTTGAACATCCACCTATTGCAGAAGTTGATATCGTTGATTCTGGTGAAGATGATACCAATAATTGACCCAAAACTCCTCCTAGACCTCTTTCCTACCAAGACATTATGAAAGCTATCCATGTTATCCATGATGCTTTGGTGAGAATGGAAATGTTTCAAGTAGAAAACAATGCTTCTCAAATTCTGCATCTACCCATGGAATGTGATTCTCCTATGAATAGATTTGTTGGCTCATCTAGCTCCCTCCCCTTGACTGAGTTGCACAAAGATGCTCAAGACTGAATCAATATTCTCCTCCATAGGCATTCAGATGCCATCTGCTCTTGAGTTTAACAACATTTTGAAACTCTTGGTTTATTTGTAAGGTTGGAATTAGATTGTGACAGCAATGATCCTCCAGATTCACTTAGTTTCCCTGGCCCCCGGATTTAAGAATTGTGTTGCTTGGTGGAACATATGGCTGTTGAGGGCCCTGATGGAGCGGTGGATGACATTGTCTAGATGTTGGTGGTTATGGTTGTTTATGTCATGATGTTTTTTTTATATTGCCCATGTGACTTTTTATTGACTCTTTGAAACTGGATATTCACTTTGCTTTGTAATTTCTATATAGTTCTAGGTTGAACTGTTAGGTTGTGGAGCCTATTTTCATGTGTGAAAGTGTTGAAGACTGTACACTAAGAGTATTGTACACTTTTCATGTATCCTCGCCAGGGTTCGGGGCTGGGCCGAGCCCCGAGCGGGGGTCCAGGGGCGGCAACCCCCGGTAGTAGGGGTTCGGGGGCTGCGCCCCCGAAAAAAAAAATTGGGCATAAATTGTTTTTTGGCCTCAAAAAAATGCACCCAATATATCAAGAAACGTGCTCTTCTCATATGGGCGATATTTTTTGACCCATAGGTTTTTGGGTTGGTTTTGGCCCATGGTTTTGATACCCACGGTATTGTAAAACTGCTTAAGCAGTTGCCTACTTATATGGTTTTATGCATATGGTAGGGTATAATGAAAAACATTGCAGATGTGTTTTGAATTCGGCTGTGAATTCTGTAGAGTTTGTTGAGCATAGCTCCAAACGAATCTGGGTATTGTATTGGGAGAGCGATAGCTTGTAATAAAATTTGAGCAAGTGATTCTTGGTGGACGTAGCCCAAATTGGGTGAACCATGTTAAATATTGTCTCTTTGTATTGTGTTATTTTATTCTGCAATTTTAAACGTGCTCTTCTCATATGGGCGAGATATTTTTACCCATAGGTTTTTGGGTTGGTTTTGGCCCATGGTTTTGATACCCACGGTATTGTAAAACTGCTTAAGTAGTTGCCTACTTATATGGTTTTATACATATGGTAGGGTATAATGAAAAACATTGCAGATGTGCTTTGAATTTGGCTGTAAATTCTATAAAGTTTGTTGAGCATAGCTCCAAACGGATCTGGGTATTGTATTGAGAGAGCGATGGCTTGTAATAAAATTTGAGCAAGTGATTCTTGGTGGACATAGCCCAAATTGGGTGAACCACGTTAAATACTGCCTTTTTGTGTTGTGTTAATTTATTCTGCAATTTTAAACGTGCTCTTCTCATATGGGCGAGATTTTTTTACCCATAGGTTTTTGGGTTGGTTTTGGCCCATGGTTTTGATACCCACGATATTGTAAAACTGTTTAAGCAGTTGCCTACTTATATGGTTTTATGCATATGGTAGGGTATAATGAAAAACATTGCATATGTGCTTTGAATTCAGTTGTGAATTCTGTAGAGTTTGTTGAGCATAGCTCCAAACGGATCTGGGTATTGTATTGAGAGAGCGATGGCTTGTAATAAAATTTGAGCAAGTGATTCTTGGTGGACGTAGCCCAAATTGGGTGAACCATGTTAAATACTGTCTCTTTGTGTTGTGTTATTTTATTCTGTAATTTTATTTGAGATCTGTAATAATTTCTGCATATTAGTTTCTACTGTTGGGATTCTGTGAGGGATTATTCTGCATATTTTATCCCTTATTTCCTAACATGAAGGTATCAAAGTCTAGTTTGGTTTGCTGAAGTGTTGAATCGCAGGGAAAGTTTTATCTTGAGTGGGAGCTATGGCAGATGATGGAAGATATAGGGTTGATAAATTCAACGGGCAGAATTTCAGTCTTTGGAAGATGCAGATGAAAGATTACCTTTATCAAAAGGATCTTTATACTCTGTTGTCTGAGAAGGTGAACAAACCCTCGAGCATGACAGATGCGGAATGGGATTTGCTAGATAGGAAGGCACTTGGGACAATCTGGCTGTGTCTTGCATTTTTGGTATTATTTAATGTTTCAAAGGAAAAGACTACAAAAGAACTAATGGATGCATTAGGGAAGTTGTATGAAAAACCATCTGCCTCTAATAAGATATTTTTAATGAAAAAGTTGTTTAATATGAATATGTTTGAGAATGGTTCAGTAGTAGATCATCTAAATGATTTTAATACGGTTGTAAATATGCTAGCTTCGGTTACAATAGAATTTGATGAAGAAGTTAGGGCTTTATTAGTTCTGTGCTCTTTACCTGAGAGTTGGAATAGCTTGGTAATGGCAGTAAACAATTTGGTTTCAGCTAACTCAAAGTTGAAGTTTGAGGATGTTGTAGGGGTGATTATAAGCGAGGAAATGCGAAGAAAAAGATGTGGTGAATTTTCTACTTCAGGAAATGCTTTGACAGTGGAAACTAGAGGGAGATAGAAGAATAGAGGAAGCCGTGGAAAATCAAAAGATCGAGCAAGGTCAAAATCCAAAAGCAAGATAGTATGTTGGCACTGTGGAAAGTCTGGGCATGCAAAGAAGGACTGTTGGGAGCTTCGGGACAAGAAGAAACAACGGGAAGAAAACAAGGAGGCAAATGTGGCAACGGGTAATGTATGTCAGGATGTTTTGATTCTTTCTTTGCACAATATTACTGAATCTTGGGTTTTTAGATTTGGGGGCTTCTTTCCATGCTTCTCCACATAGGCATTATTTTGTTGATTATGTTCAAGAAGATTTTGGGCATATTTTTCTTGGTGATGATGAGTCTTGTAGCATAGTTGGAAAACGTTCTGTTCAGGTTAAGAGCAGAATGAGAATACTTGGCTATTGAAGGATGTCAGACATGTGCCTACATTGAAACGGAATTTGATATCGGCAGGGCAACTGAGAAGTGATGGTTGTACTGTGATATTTACAGCTGACTCTTGGAAGGTTACCAAGGGTGCTCTTGTGGTGGCAAGAGGTAAGAAGGTTGGAACCTTGTATTTAACCACTTATAGTACTAATGTTTGTAATCTTTTGGCTTCAGAAGTAGATACAACATTGTGGCACTATAGGCTCGGTCATATGAGTCATAAGGGCATGGAGATCATAAAGAAGGATTTGTCTAGATATACAGAAACAGGTTTGGAGTTCTGTGAGGACTACATATATGGGAAATAGAAGCGAGTAAGGTTTCTCAAGGTTGGACCTACAAAGAAAGAGAGTAAGTTAGAGCTGGTGCATTCTGATGTGTGAGGGTCAGCTCAGGTATCATCTCTTGGGGGTTCAAGTTATTATGTTACTTTTATTGATGATGCAACAAGGAAAGTTTGGGTTTATTGTATTAGAAACAAATCTGATGTATTTGACACTTTTGTTAAATGGAAAGCCTTGGTAGAAAATGAAACATGTCTTAAGCTAAAATGTCTCAGGTCAGATAATGGAGGGGAGTATTGCAGCAATAAATTTGATGATTACTGTTCTAAGAATGGAATCCACAGGCAAAAGACAGTTCCAGGAACTCCGCAGCAGAATGGGGTATCAGAAAAGATGAACAAAATAATAATGGAATGTGCTAGGAGCACGAGGTTACATGCAAGACTATCTCTTTCTTTTTGGGCAGAAGCGGTGAGCACAGCTGTGTACTTGATAAACAGAGGACCCTCAAGTGCCTTTGATGGAAGTATACCTAAGGAGGCTTGGTATGGTAAGAAAGTTGATTATTCATTTCTTAGAGTCTTTGGATGTGAGGTGTTTGTTCATATAGACAAGAATGATATGATCAAACTAGAGCCTAAATCAGAAAAATGTACTTTCATCGGTTATGGTGGTGATGACTTTAGATATAAATGTTGGAGTATTAAGGACAAGAAAATCATTCGATCTAGGGATGTGGTCTTTAATGAGAAAGTCATGTATAAACAGTAGTTGCAGGAAAATAGGGAAGAATCCAAGAAAGAATATACAGTGGTAGAGGATATTCCAGATGGAAAAGTGACACATGAATCAGTTGAGGAACCTCCTCAACAGGAACCCCAAACTCCTATATTGAGGAGGTCTTCTAGGGTAAGAAGAGAACCTGAACATTTTTCTCCTTCTCTTTATTATTTATTACTCAATGATAGTGGAGAGCCAGAGAGATTTTATGAAGCAATTACAGGTAGATGTTAGGAAGAAGTGGGAGCAAGCCATGGATGAGGAGCATCAGGCTCTCATGGAGAACCAGACATGGACTTGGTGAAGCTACCCAAAGGAAAAAGAGCATTACAGAATAAGTTGGTGTTTAGAGTCAAAGAGGAAGGAGGAGGAAAGAAAAGATAGAATGCCCGGTTGGTGGTCAAAGGGTTTGCACAGAAAAAAGGTATAGATTTTGATGAAATTTTTTCTCCTGTAGTAAAAATGACTTTCTATTAGAACTAGTTCTAGGAATAGTTGCAGCAGAAGACTTACACTTAGAACAGCTTGATGTAAAGACTACATTTCTCCATGGTGATTTGGAGGAGGAACTATATATGCAACAACCAGAGGGGCTATGAGGTAAAAGGTAAAGAGGAGATGGTGTGTAAACTGAAGAAGAGTCTTGTATGGCTTAAAACAAGCTCCACGTCAATGGTATAAGAAATTTGATAGCTTCATGATGGAGCAAGGTTATATTAGATGTCATTCTGACCATTGCATGTATTACAAAGAAATTTGAGGATGGCAGTTATATTATCCTTTGTCTGTAAGTGGATAACATGTTGGTTGTAGGTAAAAACATGCAGGAAATAAAAGTACTCAAGATGTAGCTAAGTGAATCCTTTGCAATGAAGGATTTCGGGGTAGCTAAACAAATCCTTGGTATGAGGATATCTCATGATAGGAAGGAATGGAAGCTGACTTTATCTCAGGAAGAGTACATTAAGAAGGTCTTGTAGAGGTTTAATATGCAAGATGTTAAACTAGTTGGGACTCTTTTGGCAGGCCACTTCAAGTTATCAAAGGAACAGTGTCCAAAGACAGAGTAGGAGAGAAACCAGATGTCCAAGGTACCTTACTCATCAGCGGTTGGTAGTTTGATGTATGCCATGGTGTGTACCAGGCCTGATATTGCCCATGCAGTGGGAGCGGTGAGTAGATTTATGAGTGATCCAGGTAGAGATCACTGACAGGCAGTAAAGTGGATCCTTCTGATATTTGAGAGGGACCATGGGGACAGTTTTGTGCTACAGTGGATCAGACACCACTTTGTGTGGTTATGTAGATTCGGATATGGCTGGAGATGTAAACAACAGGAGGAGCATGACAGGTTATGTTTACACTGTAGGTGGGACAACAGTGAGCTGGATTTCACGACTATAGAAGTTGGTGGCTTTGTCAACCACAGAGGATGAGTATGTTGCTGCCACAGAGGAAAGCAAAGAAATGATTTAGTTACAAACATTTTCTTGAGGAGTTGGGGCATAAGCAAGAGGAAGGAAAGCTATATAGTGATAGTCAGAGTGCTATACACCTAGATAAGAACTCTGCTGTTCCACTCTAGGACAAAGCATATACAGTTAAGGTACCATTTCATCAGTACAGCTTTGGAGGAAGAGAAGTTGAAGCTGGAGAAGATCCATACCAGTCAGAATCCTGCAGACATGATGACCAAGGTGGTCACAAGGGAAAAACTGAAGTTATGTTCAGCTTTAGGTTGGTCTTCACGGAAACTAGTGAAGGGTTAAGAAGCTTGCTTAGAGGAAAACTAGTCTCCAAGTGGGAGATTGTTAGGCTGTGGAGTCTATTTTCATGTGTGAAAGTGTTGAAGACTATACACTAAGAGTACTGTACACTTTTCATGTATCCTCACCGGGGTTTAGGGCGGGGCCGAGCCCCGAGTGGGGGTCCAAGGGCGGCAGTGCCCGATAGCAGGGGTCCGGGGGCTGCAGCCCCCGAAAAAAAAAATTGGGCCTTAAAATGTTTTTTGGCCTCGAAAAAATGCATCCGATATATCGAGAAACATGATTTTCTCGTATGGGCGGGATTTTTTGAACCATAGGTTTTTGGGCTAGTTTTGGGACATGGTTTTGATACCCCACGGTATTGTAAAACTACTTAAGCAGTTGCCTACTTATATGGTTGTATGCATATGATAGGGTATAATGAAAAATATTGCATAGATGTGCTTTGAATTCGGGTGTGAATTTTGTAGAGTTTTTTTAGCATAGATCCAAACGGATCTGGGTATTGTATTGAGAGAGCAGTGGCTTGTAATAAAATCAGAGCAAGTGATTCTTGGTGGACGTAGCCCAAATTGGGTGAACCACATTAAATTTTGTCTCTTTGTGTTGTGTTATTTTATTCTGCAATTTTATTTGAGATCTGTAATAATTTCTGCATATTAGTTTCTACTGTTGCAATTTTGTGAGGGATTATTCCGCATATTTTATCCCTTATTTCCTAACATGAACTTGGTGCAAGTCTATTTGGCAGCTATAATTGGTTTCGATTTATACTTGGTTGACCTCAGAGTGACATATATTTTGTAAACTTTTGCACTATTAAAACTAATGAGATCAAGACATCTGTACTTTGTACAAATGGTGAAAGAGATTTCAACTTAGATCAGCTGAGCTTTGATAACATTAAAAAATAGTTGAGCTGGAACAAATACATTCAAGTACTACTAGTGGAGTGCAAAAAATACTAGCTGAATAAAGATTGATAACTAATTGAGTTGGTGCTATTGAAATACTAGTCATATAACGTGCCTTATAGTACCTTATCATTAAAGATACTCCCACATTTAAGTATAAGGAACTCAAATTTAATGAGTTTTTCTCTTTTCTCGTCAACAAACAAACCAAATGGGTACAGAAATTGTGAAGCTTGGGTCTTGAGAGAGCCCGGTTCAATAAGGGAAGACTAAAAGGTTGCAAAGGCGAAGGATTTAGAGAGACCTCGAAGGAAAACATGAAGTTAAAGAGGTCAAGGAGTGTACCCCTATGACAAACCAGGGCACAACAGCATTAGACGCGACAAGAGAATGCATCGTGTGGAATAACATCTCCAAAAACTAGTAGGGCCAGTGAGAGACATGCATATTTCTAAGGATCATCATCAAAGTGAATATGTAGTGCCCACTTTTTCTAGCCTCTATGATTTGCTGAATTCTTAAACCACAGTTATCGATTTTGGATATGTTGGTTTCCCTTCATGAACATGTATGGTGATTTGGAGCGCGTAGCGCTAATTTAACTAAATTAGTAGGTTAACACCTTTTATTTGATATTGTGGACACTAACACTTTGCTATGTGATTTGGGTCAAACTGATACATGTTGGATAATTAGTTTAGTCACATACCTTGATTTTGTTACGTATCCGTTTTGCTGATAAGGATACATGATGACATGGTGATATGACATGATATGTATTGTAATACCTAACATACGACGAATTGTGTGAGATTGTGCATTCCACATTGATGATGGTGATATCATTAATTTACATGTTTGAATATGTTCGCTTAGTGAACAGCTAGTTTACTCTTGTATTGGACAGATGCGGTTAATGTGTGCAATGAGTGTGCAGGTGATAGGTCATAGGAGAACGTGAGATTCAGGCTAGCTACACAAACTTGCACAAGCAGCCTATGGGCTGAGTCCTAGCCATGTTTATTGTGTGAAGCCTTAGTATAGGAGTTTATTAATTTTGGGCACTATGAGTGACCCCAATGTATGTAAAATATTGTGCTTTGAATTATTAATTCTGTTTAGGGTTGCTAGTGAAGTTGTAAACTTGCTTTGGGAGTTAATAATCCCACTTTCTTTTAAATTGTTGATTTTGTTTATTGAGTCACTTATTCACAAGGGTTAAGGGTCACATGTGAGACCCTTGGGTAGTCCCCACACCCTCTACCCTTGTGCCAAAAAATGCAAAACCCGAAATTAGGGTATTTTGGGCATTTTTGGGGACCCCTTTTTAGCTTGGGAGTTTCCCCAACACTAAAATGAGCCCTTGGACCCTACCTGATGGGTAGGGGGGCTTATTTTCAAGGCTTGAGGGAGTTTTCCCTCCCTTTTTACCACTTGTTTGGTCACATCCATGTAAGGGATGTGGATTTGAGTGTTTATTAAAAGTTGCTCTTATTTTGTCTTGCTAACATTTTAGGGAATTTGGGAGAAGAGGGCAAAAAGGTAATTTTACCCTTTCTCTCTTTTGTTTTGGCATCTTTGACCTTATTGAGAGAGAGGGGTGACACATGTCACCCCCTCATTTGTGAGGATGTTTGCTTGCTCCTCTTCAAATTCCCATCCATGGGAATAGAGAGGGACTTTTTTTTGGGGTTGGTTCTTTTTTTTGGAGCTTTGGCTTGGTGCTTGAGAAATTTGGAGCTTGAGGATTGCTTGAGGAAGAAAGTTACAAAATCTTGTTTTGGAGAGCTATTAAAGGTAACCTCTTGAGCTCATTTATGTGGTATGTTTCTTTAATAAATCTTAGCTTGCTCATAGTTGATTTATTTGCTTAGTTGCTTGTATGGTATGTTGTTTGAGTATATTTGTTGTATTGCTTTTTTTTACTCCATCCATCATATGGTTTGATGGATGTTTGAGTTATTTGGGGGGAAGAGAGAGGGATTTTCCCTCTCAAACCTTATGGCTTGATGGGCAAGTCATGTCGGTTTCTTTACTCCCCTCATATGGTTTGAGGTGGGTAAAGGGGTTCATTTGGTTTGAACCCCTTTTCCCATTCTTGGAGAGGAAACCCAAGGGGTTTGAAAATCCTCCCAAGAAGGATTTTTGGTGAATGGATGGAGTAATAAGGAGGAGCTTGTTAACTTCGGAGAAATAAGGTGGAGAAGGAAGTTTGATGTGTGCATTCTTTTGTTAGATCACACCTTATGTCACTTTCAGGTATCTCATCTACTCTTCCCCAAATTTAGAGGATGAATATGGTTTCTCTTTTCTTTTATTGCTCAATGTTGTGTTTTTCCTTCGTGCATGGTTTGGTCTTGTTTGTGAGTGTATTGTGGTGTTTGTCTCCCTTAAGATCTTGTGCTCAAAGTTGTGGAAGCTAGCTCTCTCTCCCATGGGCTTGGGGGAGGCTAGCATGTCTTCCAACCCTTGGAAAAGGCATGTAATGATGCCTGAAGGTTGGGAGGTTAAACAAGCCTTGTTCTCTTGAAGTTGAATCCTTGTAAAGCATTCGAAGATTGGAGCCTTGTCCTTGAGGTGTGCTGGATTGTCTTTGGTGGCTTGGTCCTTTATAACTCTCTTCTTGTCTTGGAAATTTCCCTCTTGATATTGAAGATTTACTTGTAATCTTAAGAACATACGTTGTTGTGACATTGCTTCATTCTTGGAAATATAACTTGAATGTTTGGACTCTTATGTATTTTAGACATTTTAGAATCATGGTGTGATTGTGATCTCAAGCCCTTTGAAAAGCAATGATGTAACAAGAATGATCCATTTAATATGAAATTGATGGAAAGTACTTTTTGAAAAGAAAGTTGGTCTATTGAAGGTATGTTTTTATTTAAAAAAATATATAATAATAATAATAATAATAATATTGTTTTATTGATTATCTCTCATGTTGAAAATCTGGATTATTTCTATAGCAAGAATTTTGAAGAAAATAAATTCAGTCCCAATTTGGTGTTGAGGGTTGATCTTTGGAATGGAATGAAAGTAGTTTTCTCCTCTCCATGAGAAACTTAAAGATTTGATTTTTTATTAGAAATTGATTTTTGGAGCATGTATTCCTTCTTGCAATTTTCTAGATACATTCCAAATCTTCCCTTAGTTGAAGCATTTTGGCTGCAAATCCTTTTCAACGCTTAATAGATATTCATCTTAATCTGGATACTTTGGAATGGTCTCCTTAACTTTGTTTGCGAAACTAGTTAGTTATATAAATATACATGTATTTATACATGATAAGTAAATAAGAAATGTATGTACAGGTGTTAGATAGAGGTTGCATTTCACAAATGTATGACTTTTCCTGTTATTACAAAAATAAATATATACATGTAAGTAGATTTATAAATATAATATTTAATGTTATTTAAACCCGAAGCAAAATATACTGCTAAAGTTCGATGGAAAGAGATTTAAGTTATTCCATTCTTTTAAAAAAAAAAATTGTTAAATTTTTAATAATTTTAACTTAATTATATTAAAAAAGTTACAAATTTATATTAGCGGAATTTAATCATGATTTTTTTTTCGAATTTTATCTTTATGCCAAACTTAATCCGTTTTCTTTTTTGCTGAACCTTAAATATGAACATGAACCTTGCAACTCAGTACACACACAACACACAGAGGGTGCATTGTTATTACAAACACATATTATCATAGATAACAAACACATTTGATTACTTTTTTCTTTCTTGTATGCAGCATTATGGATGGGAAAATCATTGCGAAGGAGCTTGGTCTAGATGCAGCGCATCCGGATGTAGAACGCGTCTTTTTTGGCTGTATATAAGAGTTTTGTGGAGGTAGCATCATTGCCTTTTGCTTTGAACTATTTTCTCCTCCTTCCATTGTAGAAAGACATGCAGCACTCATGTTATTAGTGAACCCGATTCTATAATTATGGTCTCAAATGATAAATGCAAATTTTGATCTTAAACATTGTTGAGGAACAATTGCATTTCATTACTTAACAAGTTTTACATTTTGTGAGTTTAATATTCTTTTTAATCACATTTTGTCATCATATAGAGTTGCAAAATATTATTGAACGTTGAGTGAAATTCTCATCTTATGTTGGTTTAGTGCACAGTATTTGCTCTAGTTTCCTAGCTTCTTGATTTTGATATTAAAATTCTAAGAATCCTACAGGAGAATTCTCCCCTAAATATAATCTGACAGGTGTTTTTTGGATCGTCTTTCTATTTTTTAACTGTAAGATTGCTTGTATATTCTGACTTTTATGCTTTCAAACTGTAAATTAACTTCTTTATAAATTTTGGTAAGAGTGTAAGGTGTTGACAAAGGTTCAAATAATGGCCTTTCTTTTCTTTTTATGTTCTTTGATGATGAGTTGTACTCTTTCCTCAATCTTGTCTCATTAAGCCTTTAGAAAAATGTTAACATATCATTGTCTCCTATAGACATCAAACATGCTCTCTACGTATTTCAAGGTTTGCTATTTTTCACATCTTTAGTCTGTACCAAGAGAGTTCTGGTATTAGCAAGACTTGATTCCTGTTTAGAATGTTACTCAGTGCTGAGCATCTCATGTTAGGTTTGTTTCTATTTCAGGCCATTGATGCTATAGATAATGGAATCAGTCGGTATGATACAGATCAGCCTCCAAAGTATGTTAACTCTACCCATCTATCGGCTCGAGTTGGGAGGTTAAACTTAGACTGGATTGATGAAGATCAATCCCCAGAGAAAGAAAATGAAAGATTTCATCATGATGGGTCTTGCTGGTGGAGAATTTTTAGAGGCCTCTATTAAGATTTCATTCATGCAATGTGACTAATCTATGTCGTGGTGTAACTAAATATTCCCAGATGTGTGCTTTGATCATTCTTTCATGTTAGATTTTTTTTTCTATTGTTCAAAATGGAAAAATACCATTGCAACGAGCTCAGTAGAGCTCACTAGCACAGCAAACTTTTCTAATGGATTCATGTTTCAAAGCTGATAATACTGTGGCCTATCTTATGCATTACATGCAGGCAAATCAAGATGATGAAATACAGTTTATCCTAGATCAGTGAAATCACTATCACAAATGAGGGTTTTTCAAGCATTACATTTAAAACTTTCAACTTGTCCTGCTTGTTTACTAAATGACTAGTAAGAATGCATTCACTTTGGAATCCTTATTGTTCTAACTCCATTCACTTTATTGTTCTAGCTCCATTCTAGGTTGGCATATCAAAAATAAGTGCAAACGCTAAATGATTGCCTTAGTGCATATATGCTAATATCAACCAATACGAAAGTATTAAACAACCCAGCTTGCCATAAAATTTTGAAGAAATTGTTCATGTTTGAAATTGAAAGTGTGGTTACTGATTGTTGCTGTCCTCCTATGGAATAAATCTGGATACAAAACCTGGATAATTCAGGTGTAGTTTGGCCATAATATTCTTGTTATATTTGCATTACATTAGGAATAGAGTTGTTTTACTAGACTGCCCGGAAATCCCCCCCCGGCCTGATACAGGCATGGTTTGGGTATGCTGTGGGTACGCACCCACAGCATACCCCCACAGTTTTTTTTTTAAAGTGCAAAAAAAAAACTTAGAGGACTTTGACTGGAATTGAACCTTGGAAAGTTCGTGTGAAATTCGATATCTCCAATAGGCTCCGAAGGGTCAAGAGAGATGAAAAGGACTTCATTTGGTTGACTTACTATTTGGGGGCTTTCTTGTTGCTCCTCATGGGTCCTTTATTCTTCAGTCAATTTAGAAGGCATGGGAACAAGTGAAGTACTTGGTGGTTAGGGCAGCCTATCTTCTCTTCCTTTGACACTAGGTGCCAAGCCTACAAATCAATTTCATCTAATCTAAAATATAATGACAAGATCCTTGCCTTGGCAAGAGGCTGCTCTGCCCTCCTTTGGTTTGAGAAAGGAATTACAATATTTCATGACTTGTACAGATTTGGGAAGTGGATGGAATGGACAGACCTTAAAGATTTCTATAAGCTTCCTCAATCTCAGTTCAGAATGTATACAATGCTCAGAAATGCTTTCACAGCTCCCTTTACTGGATTAATTATGGAGGATGAGAATGACTTTTGGGATACTGAGGTGGCTCAAAGAGCCCCCTCTCCAAGAGGCTACCTCCAAACAACTCTATGAAAAGATTGCCTTCTACCCAAACCTTTCCCTGGGCCTTAACAATAAGTGGAATGTTTGTGAGCCCATTAGTAGATGGACTCATAGATTTAATGTTTTGTGGTCTTCTTGTATTCAGTTAAAGAAATCTTGCTTTAGATGGCTTGTAATTCATAATAAGCTTGTTGTTGGCTTCTAATATTTTATAGGTTGCTGAGACTATAAGCTTGTTGTTTTCTTTAAATTTTTATATATATTTATATTTTTTACTTTTTAAAAATATATTGTACGAACGTACCCACAACGTACCATACCTGAGGTTTTTAAAAATTTGCCGTTTCAGCGTACTGTACCCGTACCCCTACTGAAACAATCTAGGTTGGTTACATGTCCAGCACTTGTTATTTGCATGTAAGTTATGACAACAAGCTTCCCTACGAAGATAATTCAGGGTGGTTGTAGCAGTATCCTCTGCTTTCTGATTTTTTACTTCAGTGGAAAATCCATCAGCCCTCGTAATACCTTAATGTGGTAAAGATTGATAAGAATTGGGAAAATGTGGAGGTGCAATCCACCGCTACTCTTTCGAACCTCATAATCTAAGTTGCCGCATTCGAATTCGTGTTCGAATTCGCTGATGATTAAATTCGTGAAAAATTCGCTGGTAAAAAAATCAGCGATTAAATTCGTGATTAAATTCGACTATGAGAAATATACATTTATATTAAATATATAAAAACAAAAGATAAATTCACATTTCAAAAGAGAGATAATATCACATTTCATTGATTTCATAAGTAGCTATTACAATAATGTGATTGAAAGCAAAAACTTCAAAAAAAAATGTACTCGCAGCTGCATACTAATATTCGAAATGTTGTCAAAAAGTGATGGATCAAAATCTCAAACTTCCCTATCTAGTATGGGCTAAGTTCTACTTATTACATCAAAAAGCTCTAAATCATCTAGAGCACTTGGCTCAATCTCATCATCACTAGAAACATCATCATTACCAACATCACTAGATTCACCCTCATGTCTATCAGCATCACCAACAAAATCAAGATCATCTTCATTATCTTGTAGGACATCTTGAAGCTTTTTTTTCTTTGAAGTGCATGCATCTTTTGCCACTTTTTTCATAGTCAATCGCAAATTACTACGAACATAAACAAGGTCCCCCAGTTTTCCTGATAACAACCTATTCCTTTTTTTTTATTGAACATGGTCAAAGCTGCTCCAATTCCTCTCACATGCTGATGCACTTACCCCTTGACTCAAGACTCGAATTGCAAAATGTTGTAGTTCAGGGGTATCTGCTCCATAGAATCTCCACCATTCATCACCATCTATGTCTTCCCTATCATCTACTATTGATTGGGTTCCAAACAACCCATCCCCTCTCCTGTATGCTCTAAGTTGCTCTCTAGTTTTCTTTGCAACATCTCGATTTGGAACAAGCTTTTCAATGGCTGCATAAATCCCGCTCATCACTTCACGGTCACTTTCTCTTTCAATGTGATAGAGTATCGGCTCCAAATAGCATGCTGCTGCATGCAAATGAGTATGCATCATCCTCCATCTTCCATCACAAATATCCCATATCTCACTATATTCTGCTTCCACATTATTGAATGTCTTCTGGATGTCTTCTTTGCAACGGTCCATACCCTCATAAACCATGCCCATTCAAGGGGTATCGCCATCAAACATGCGGAGCATACGAACAATGGGTGCACACATTTTTAAGACCTTGGCTGCATTTTCCCAAAAGTTAGAGCTCAAAATGATTTGCTCCACCTGTTTACCTTTAGATTCTTTTGCAAGAACTGAATCTTCCCACTCTTTGCTGCAAACAACAGTTCGAAGGGCTCCTTTCTGCTCAACAACTCTTTCAAAGTGATATAGAAGGAGGCAAATCTTGTGTCACATGGCTTCAGCAACTCCTTAGATGCATGCCTCCTATAGATACTCAATGTGAGGCAATGGTTTCTAATAAAATTAGCAACTGTTCTTCCTCTTTGAACTGCTTCATGTACCCAAGGGAATTTGGCTAAGTCGTGGAGTAGTAAATCAAGACAGTGGGCTGCACAAGGACTCCAATATATATGTGGGTACTTCTCTTCTATCAATTTCCCAGCTCCCACACAATTGCTAGCATTATCAGTCACAACTTGAACTACACTTTCTACACCCACTTCAAGAATTGCTTTATCCAAAATGTTGAAGACATACTCTGAAGTTTTTTTGTGATCCATGGTGTCCAATAACTTTTAGAAATACAACACCTTTAGGGCAATAAACAAGCACATTGATGAGGGGTCTTTGACACATGTCTGACCAACCATCACTCAAAATGGTGCACTTGTTAACTTCCAAGAGTCTTTAATATCTGCCAATTTTTTCAGTGACCCTATTTTTTGACCTCTTCAAAGTGTAGTCGTCAAAGCCTCTGACCTTGAGTTGTATAACCTTTTCCAAATTTAATGGATTGCTGAACTGCATTTTTGAAATAAGGACTCCTAGCG
>CM034152.1:537487572-537521564 GCA_019776745.2 Taxus chinensis
GTCAGAACGCAAGAAAGGCCAGAAAACGGCATGGAATGACCAAACCTAAGGGATAAGAAGTTTGAGATTGGACAAATGGTAATTCTTTATGACTTAAAGTTCTTGCACCATCCAAGCAAGCTCAAAGTACATTGGTTGGGGCCGTATGTTATCACTTCTATACTTGACTCAGGTGCATGCCAGTTTAGAAGCACTTGATGGATCACGGCTACCTGGTTACTTTAA
The DNA here is from genome assembly GCA_019776745.2 of Taxus chinensis. Classification (NCBI taxonomy): domain Eukaryota; kingdom Viridiplantae; phylum Streptophyta; class Pinopsida; order Cupressales; family Taxaceae; genus Taxus; species Taxus chinensis. Next base: position 537,487,798 of record CM034152.1, read on the forward strand.
TGGGAGTAGGCTGAAGCCCTACTATAAATAAGTCTTCTTGGTGTTTGTAATAAGGCAATGTTGCCATTTAGTTTAGGTTTTCAATTTAGTATTTTCTTAATGTATTTCCTTCATTGTCACTATTGTTGTCTCAATTTAGTCGTTGTTTGTGTAATAAGCATCGGCTTTGAAGCTAATTACTGTATGAAGAATGTTAATGCGTAGAGGACTGCACATACTTTAGTGTGTGGTGGTTGTCATTATCCAAGAAAAAGACTAGGGGAATTGGAAGATGAAAGAAATAAGCTGCTATGGGTGTACTTTAAGTCAAAAGAAGATTGCTTCTCAAAAGTGGCCAAGGATGGATATGGAATGAAAGAACAGTTTAACACGAGGTAAGCAGAGGCACATGATAGCTACCAAGGGAAGGTAAAGTGATGATGTACTTGAGGCGCAGAAGCGCATGCAGTGAAGATAAGTCTATGACTAAAGGGGTAGGAAGGAACACTAGAAAGTTATAGCTATGGTGCGCAAAGATGTACCACGTGGAATGAACATGGATTTGATCAATGAATGAGGGGATTATTTGGTAGGTGAAGGAGCAATAAATGCATGAAAATTTGAAAAAAATTGAAAAATTTGTATAAGGATGGGATGCAGATTCATTTTTACCGTTGTAGCTAAGAGTGTTTGAGAGAAGATCCCAGTGCAAAGAGCCGAGAGATCGAGTTAAGGTGCGGAAGGGTGCGAAACCAAGAGTGACAACCCATATCTGTGTGACAAGAAGGTTGTGTCCCCGGTGGTGAAGGGATTGAGAAAAGCATAGGAGATAGGAAAAGAGTTATGGTTACAAAGTTTCCACCAAGGGCATAATTGAATCGAGCAAGGGTTTGATTTACAGATTTGTAGAGTTGAAGAGGAGACATTTGTAAGGTAGAAATGGCACCAAAGAACGCATCTGTAAGCAGCGGTAAAAGGAAAGAATAAGGTAGTCATTGACGAAGAAGAGATGGCACCCAAAAGTCATTTTTCAGATGATGCGGTATCCAAAAGGATTCATTTTCAGCCAAGAATGGGATTCACCACCGTCAGAAAGAGAAAAGTGAGTGAATATAATCACAAGACTCTCAGAGAACAAGAAAGGAGCTTGATTCCTTACTAAATAATAGAACGAACAAGTGCATGACGGATGATATACCCAGTGTATGATGATGCAGGTGAGAAAATGCTCCTAAAGAGAACTCAGGGTGTCTACCAGTTATATGAGCTTTCATATTTCAAAAAGTATGAGCCCTTGTATCATGTGGCTCATGAGCAGGGTACACAAAGACTTCCTCTACTTTGCAGGATGCAAAGTCATAATTTTGTCTACACTGTGCTAATCTCATCAGTTACAGGTTTGAACACCACAGGAGAAGATATATAAAAGATGACCTTGTAGATAAAGCCATGATTGTAAAACACCAAATAGGAGTGGGGGTACCTAAAGGGTTAGCACAGAATGGACATATATAAATTGAAAGAACTGTCTAGTTATACAAGCTACAACACACCTGGTTACCAAGTTGAATATGATCAGGAGTGGTGGTCATAGGTGAATACACTATATTGTTACATGTGGCGCGTAAGATGTTAGAAGGGACAATTTATAACATTACAGGCTATATTGTAGAGAAAATAGTTGAAGAAGCGCACACAACAGGGAAGATAAGCTTTGGGGCAGTTCTACTATCATTGGTTTTCATGGAGATTGGGAGTACAAGACACACCAAAGGAGGAAGTATGGGAATATCCCATGGAGAACAAGTCCCCAGATAAAAGATTCAACAAATACTTATGTAAGGGGGCCATGACAGATGATGTAAAGCAGAGGTCAGTGAAGTGGTTATGATAGGCTCCGCATGCCGCATTTGGGGAAGAGTGACAGCATCCCCAAAGGATCTTATCAGCAAGGTGGTAGGGAAATAAGTTCAATTTGCTATTATATTATAATTTTTGCATTCACATGTTTCCCAATAAAAGATAGAGGCTTGAGCCCTTGGTGCAAGTAAACCCCACACATTCATTGTAAGGTATTTTCTAGGAATCTATTAATAGATTTACCAGAAATACGTTGACTAATCTTCAATACAGATAAGGTAGACTGTGCGACAACCATACATTGAGAAAGAACTATGTGTATCATAGCAGAAGTGCTTATACATAGAGATATCATTTTCTGAGGTGATGAAGTATCAAGACAATAAGTTTGGTTATAGCATATGTGGGGGCAAGCACTTGTTTATCTATAGTTCAAGCCAAAAATGGACAATAACAAATATGTGGAAGGTGATTTCACACTTCCGGCACCACCTAAAGTGAAATCACACAGTGCAGAAAATCCCAGTGCCTAAGCCCACAGAGCCAATTAAAGTGTAGGTTGAGGAGGAAGAGTGTGAATATAGTGGTGGTTTGGAGCATAGGGGTAGGATACATCTTACAAGTTAGGAATGAAGTTGAACGTGCACTGTTACCCCCACCTCAGCCACAAAAGGGGAATGAAGAGGAATTGAATGTGGTCTAAGGGGATCACAGGGTTTAAAAGGAGTATTTAGGAGAACAAGGACCCAAGGTGCTACTCCAACCACCATGCGTGCAAATCACCTCAGACTCTCTCCCACAGAAGGACGCTACTACGCAGAGAAGGAGGAAGCTGATGCTGAATGAGGAGGCGGAAGAGTCAGAGGAAAGCATGACTAGTTATACTACACTTCTAGAGGACACATAGAATAATAGTGGTGAGGTTGTTCAAAGGAAAAATAGGAGGAAGAGAAAAGACCAGAGAAGAAAACTGCGGAAGATGTTCAGGACATAGAGACGTAAGTCCCAAAATTTGGAGGCTAAAGTTCTTAAGAAGGAAAATTCTAAAAGTACAGAGTGGAGAGAACATTCCACCAGCCATGGGGTATGCAGAGGACACAGGAAAAATTGTCCACGCCCACTTCCAGAGCATGATAGAGTAGAAGGATTTATTCGGTCGGGAGTTGATGGATGAAGATATGACGACTGTGCACACTAGGAAACAACTATCATGGTCGATGCACACCCACATGGATGAGCCTGACTTTGATGTGTGCGAAGCGTCCTACATTTTGAGGTGACTGAAGAAGGCACCTCAAGGTAGAAACATGACAGTAAAGCCTACTGTCATGTCAAACGAGTAGGTCAGTAATGCACTGGTGAAAATTTCTATTGAGGTGGCTAGAAGAAACATGGAAAATCTGCCACGATCAAAGCACTGCACGAAGAGTTGAAGACAAAGGATGCAGAGATAACGCACATAACATAGGAAAGGGACTTCACGCAGAAGAAGAATGAGGTGTTCATAAGCATCATAAAGGAGATTGGGGACAATGTAATCAAAGCAAGGTCACACTTGGAACACAAGGTACTGTTAGTGAAAATTCAAAGCACTCCCAAAATGACCTATGGATCTACTTTTCTAAGGCAATTTCATTTGGTGTGATTGCACAATATTGAAATTTCCCAAAGTGTGGGACCTTTGTAAATGGGGAAAGATCTTTAGAGAAGGCTGGTTCCTCTTCCTAAACTACCTGCCATAAGTTATTCCAGTGCAAGCAAGCTAATCTAATCCTAAGATAACTTCCAAGGATACAGGGAGAGAAAGAAAAAAAGGAAAAAATAGAGCCTACAATAAAAACGGTGATACACCAGAGAAGGAAAATGCTGAACATCTATCAAAACTGCTATAGAACAAGGGGTGAGTAATGGAAGGATGGACAAGTGCATCACAGACCAAAGATGGATTTCACACAAAAAATGTTCCAAAACTCCATGAACACAACTCCAAAACTTGCAATGAACATTCAAACATGCAAAAATACCTACAATGAAGAGAGGCAAGAAGAAAACAACCAAAAACGAGCAAGGATGGACAAATGCAACACAAAACACGTTTTTTATTGCTCTAGAAGTTTGCATAGAATCATCATTTCATGGGTAAGAGGTAAAAATGCCATTACAGAGTAGGGGAGGAGGTTCAAACTCCATTTTTGACCCTGGGGAAGAAAAGAAGGGAGAGGTAGAGAAGAATGATGAACAACCTTTTACAAATGAGCCAAAACAGGCTTTTATAGCTCGAACATAATAGAGGAAAAAGAAAAAAACACGTGCCAGAGATTTATGAGCTCAAACACCAATCAAATCCCTTCAATTTCACCTGCAAAGTTATGGGCTTCATGGACAAACCCATACTTAAAAGTACATTTCTCTGCAGAGCAAGAAAGAGGCCCATACTTCATTAATTTTGGTGGTTGGGAACCATTTATGTATTTTTTGCATGCTAGAGACATTTTCTAAATTTTCTCCCACAAAACTCCATAAAAATTCAAAATTGAATAGTCCATTGTGTGGATAATTTCAACATCTTTTCAATGATATAAAAAATGTGAAAATATGAGCGCTAGATCAAAAGATATGGCCCTCTGAAGATTTAGGGCAAAAATGGTGAAATTAGGGCAAAATTCAGGTTTGCGGGCCAAAATTTGACCTTTTTCCTGTTTTTTTAAATTGGGAAAAATTTCTCAAAAACCCTTCTACTAGTCCACCACTCTGATGACACGTGGCACCATTTGGATGCTTGGGGGGATGCGCTTCCATTTCTGCCTTTTTGCGCTTTTCACAACTTTGGCAAATTTTCCAAAATCCTTCTACCGCCCCAACTCTTACTGCTGACTGGACACGTGGTGTCATGTGATTGCTCAGTGGGGATGTGCCTCTATTTCTACCTTTGACACATTTTTGACAAAAAACCAAAAACCTCAAATTCTTCTCGACCCCCGCTGCGATGCTGCTGACTTGGACACGTGGCGCATTATGATTTACGTGGGGCCTTTGTAATTTTTTTCCCCATTCTCCTCCGCGGGTCCGCGGGCCAGATTTTTGATTTTGTGCCTTTTAGCAAAAAGGGATAAGTGCTAAAAAATCTCCACGGCTTCACTTTGCCTTGACACATGTCGGCTTCTCATTAGCTGCGGGCCTTCCCAGGGAAAATTTCTCCTCCAAAATCCACTGAGCCATAACTTGCAAAATACAAGGAGTTAGGAGGACTTCTTTACCTTTCTGGAAAGGAGAAGAAAAATCCTATCTGATGAATCCATTTCCAAAATATTTTGAGTGCTTGAAATGTGTGAAAATTGAAGTTGAAGCACAAGGAAGGATAGAATGAAGGCAAGTTAACCAAAATAAGTAGGGGCTCATTTTGGATAACAGGTACCACAAACATTTCCTTCAGCGATACACTATGTGGGAAAGTTGGTGGACTTGGTGCTCTAAGATGAAACTCTACATATGCATGCACCTAAAATATCAGAAAAGGATGTCAAATGGGAGAAGGCATGTGTGATGAGAAAAATCACATCTTATGAAGGGTTGTTACAGGAATTACAAGAAGTCTTGAAGAAGGTGGATCAAACTTTAAATATATGCACAACTCCAGAGGTGCTCATCAACATTGAGACCTTGGAAGATAATAATGAGGTCCAGAAGGCCATGAAAGATGAGACATTGGGCCATGCAGAAGATTGTAAATAGTTAAACAAAAGCACGAGGCCTTGACAACAACACAAGAGCCGCATAAGACTAGGTTGGAAGAGCTTGGAAAGCTGATTATGTAGAAGATGGACCTTTTGGAAGGGAGGATGACATCTATGTCTAGTGTTGTGTTGGTTTTGAAAAATGAGAAAGGGGAAATTGTGATGAGTTGGAATCCATTGCTGTGGACATCCCAAAGAAAGCAAAACAGGGACTCACTAAATGGTAGGTTTTGGAGGCCGCAATAAAAGAGGAGCACCCAAAGCTGATGCTACCAACTGATACAAAGGAGGTTGTTTAAATAACCTCAAATAAATTATTTATTGGTCCACATTCATCATTCTTATTATTTCATTGATATTATTTACTTCAAATTTTTGGAGATACCCATTGTCGGGACGACAATGAGATTACTGTGGGGTAATGTTGATCAAAGAATACTTGGCAAAGATCACACAAGGAGTCCGTGTGGGATGAAAGGTCAAGATCAAAGGCATGGAAGATAGAAAGGACCCGCATGTAGAAGGCAAGTTTAGATTTCAGGACTTAGCTAATTTTGAGTATGGAGATCTATTTTTAGAAGATGGCGTGCGGAACACACCAATGAAGCAGAGACACGTGCGCCGTGCATTGTTTGTATTTGGAAAAGTGGTTCAAAGCGTCTATGTGTGGATACAAGCTAAGAATAGAATTGACACTTCAGTTAACTGCAAGAGAGCCATAGATAGCGCACTTGCATGTGTGGCTATAATTGTAAACTTTGTGTGGCTATCAGTAGCATGCGACCTATTTCGGGAATAGTTAAGCGGTGAAGGACAAGTCCCCAACCTATATATATATATATATATATATATGAGGTGAGGTGCATAGTAGAAAAGAAGGATGACATGTAACACAAAGAGCGGTGTATGTGTGTATCAAATCCATATGTGCCTTGATATAAATTGACAGTACTGTAAGGAGCTTCTATATTATTAATAGATGAAAGATATTGGATTAATCTAAGTATCATTCTGTGTAATTCAGTAGTGCATGTTATTTATTCAATGATGATCACTTCTTAAGCTTGTTCTTTCATAGATATGTGAGTAGCATGCATTGTAGAATGATGGATTAGTTATGAATCTATATGTTTCCGTCTTCATCATGCTAACATCCTGTTACAACAACCCTAAAGGGGGACCTGGTACCTTGCGTGCTTCAGGTGAGTGCTTAGTCTAGGCTGAGTGATGTGCCAGCGTGACTAGGGTGTTATCTTTCAAATTCTAGGCTGCATCATATTTTTTTGATTTTGTCCCTATCTCTCCCAAGTCACAAGAAAGATCTTTAGAGTTTATTAGGAACCATAAATTTCATGTAAAGATTCATCCCTCAGTTTTTTAGCCTTGGCTAAACCATTAACCGTCATGTTGAAGAAAAATATTCCATTCTCATGGAAGAAGGAAGGAAAGGAGAGATTTGAAGCCATCAAGATAGCCATTTCTCAAGCACCTACACTGGTGACTCTAAGGTTTGATAAAGATTTTATTCTCTATGCTTTTGCAGGTCAGAAGAGCATTTCTGGGATCCTCACTCAACATAATGACAATATGATGGAATAACCAATTGCTTTCTTTAGCCAGTCTCTAAAATAATATGAGCTCAAATATTCATTTGTTGAAAAGTAAGTCTTTATTGTCATCTGAGCTCTGAAAAAATTCAGGCACATGTTGTCCAACAACAAGATTCATTTGATGGTGTCTCATCTAGACATTAGGGAGTTCTACTAAATAAATACATGAATCAGAAACATGCTAGAGGGATTACCAAGGTGATGGAGTATGATGTGCACATCAAGGTTACTAAGCTAGTCAGGGGTAAAGGTCTGTGTCAACAACTTGCTACGGATTTGGAATCAAAAGGTGATGAGGATGCGACACTTCTGAATAGTGATGAAAGAGATGATTAGGTTGACTGGTTATCAAAGAGGAAGACTTTCCTTCTCTCAGGAATATACCCTGTTACATGGATAGGAATCAAAGATGAAACTTTTTTCTTCAGTCTATTCCTTATGTTCTAGTAGATGAGTTATCTTTCGAAGTGATTTGAATTGTGTTCTCCTTTGGTGCATAGGGCCAGACCAAGTGAGTAAGATTATTGAAGAGTTCCACAACGGTTATAGGGAGGACATTACTTTTGCATGAACAACTACTAAAAAAATCATGGGGGTGGTTTACTATTGGCCAAATTTATTCAAGGATGCCCATTTATGGATAAATAAGTGTAAGGAATGTTCCTTTTTCACCGCAAAGCAAAAGTTGAGAGCTCTTCCCCTCCATCCAATTCAAGTTGATCAACCCTTTGTTCAATGGGGGTTAGATTTCATTGGAATGATCAATCCTCCATCTATTAACAAACATAAATGGGTCCTTACTACTGCTGATTTTTTCACTCGATGGACATAGGTGATGGCATTGAAAGAGGGTACTGAAAAATCTATTCTTGATTTCCTCGAAGGCATAATGAAAAGGTTCGGTGTACCATTTACAGTCATTTCAGAAAACACAGTGGATTTTATTGGTCTGAAGTTGAGTGAATGAGCTGTCAAGAATGGAGTTTACATCAAAAATTCATTCAATTACTATCCGCAAGGAAACATATTGGTCGAGTCTAGAAAAAAAATATCATAAGGATTATAAAACACACAATGGAAACCAACAGGAGGATTTGGCACACGTAACTTAAGACCACTTTATGGGAAAATTGGACCACACCTAAAAGGGACATTGGAAATTATCCTTTCATGTTGCTATACGTAAGAAAAGCAAAACTTTCACTATCTTTGAAATTACCTTCTTTGGAGTTAGCACATCAGCTTGAGGTTATGGAGAGTGATCCTATGATAGTCAGGTTTGCTGAACTCATGGAGTTAGAAGAAGTGCAGAAAAAGGCTATGAAGACTTTAGAGCAACATCAGGCTCAAGTTAAGAAATATTTTTACAAGAAGGCGTCCCACAAAAATTTTCAAGAGGGAGATTTATTTCTCAAATTAGATGCTGACAGAGCCAAACTAGGCATGCACGCCAAATTCTACGCTCTTTGGAGCGGGCCATATATTATCATAAGTTGCAAGGAGGAAAATTTGTTTCTTCTATATAGGCTCAATGGAGAATAATTTCTCATTCATGTGAATGGGATACATCTCAAAGCTTGCTTTTGATATTTTTCACCCATGTACAGATTAGTTAGGTGTTTTTCTCCAAGTAATTTGCACATTGTTTGTTGTTTTTTATTTTGTCGTTGCTATTTATTTTTGTCATTTCCATGCATAGTGTATCAAAGTGGAAGATTTTACAATAAAAAGGTTCAAGTTTCAACAAGAATTTCATGATATCCCAAACTGAGCAGATGCTTCATTCAAAATTCCGCAGTGTGCCATAAATGCCAAACATTCATTAGATTCAATGTACTTCCTACTTAGAATTATCAGAAAGTCCAAGATCAACAATGCTCAAGGAGACTTCGGGATCCATATCAAAGAATCAGAGTAGTTTTGGGATGTCAACATTGAATCCATGCCCGATGGATTGCTTAAGGATACTGGAACCATGCTTACCCGGTAATCATCGCTGAGAGGTTGCCAAAAATGTTATCCAATTTTGCACACTTGGAAAAATTGGACAACATGAGCCAATTGTACCCTATGAATGGTAAAATGTCTTTGTGAAGCATTCTAGGGCATTTCAGGTTCTAAGTTTTCCTAATTTGGAAATTGGCCCCGGTGGGCCCAATCCTAGTCATTATGAGCAAAAAATCATCGAAATCGATAATTTTTGTTTCAAGGGTCTTATCAAGTTTCCATAACTCTCTGGTTTCAAGACTAATCCTAAATAGTCTAAATCAAGGCAAACAATTAGTTTTTGGTCAAAGGGACAATGAGCTAGAAATAGCTCACCAAGTTACTCGGAAAATAATTTGGTGAGCTCATGATGCATTAGAAGGGTTTTCCCTCAAAATATCTGGATTGAACTAAATGGTGTATGGAGGTGAGATAATGAGTTGAAGCTCATTTTGAAGTGTCCATTTGAGCCGATGCCAAGTTCTAGTTTGAAGTGATGGAAAATTAGTATTCGATGGCCTGGGTATGAACCCATCGAGTTAATATGATAAAAGTTGACATGGGCTCTTAAGTGGTTGAAGAGTTAGAAGGAAGAGGTAAAAATCGCATTGATCCAGTTAAAGAATCTACATGGAGCTATCAAGGTGGAAGGCTTGTAGTGAGACATGTGTTGCTAAGACATTATGAAGGACAACCAAGTTGTCTTAGTGGATCATTGAGCACAAAGAGGGATTGACATTGAGAAACCAAGAGATCATGATATAAATGTCTAGCATGCAAAAGTGGATTCAATTCAGCTATTCGAATAGATTTATCTCATGAGCTCTCAAGTGGATTCGCTAAACCAAGACAATGTTGGACAGGAAAAGTTAAGTCACAAGGTACCTCTTGAGGTGAGTTACAACAAAAGGCACAAGCCAATCCAATCGCATTACAGGAGCTCATCATCGGTGAGATGATGGTGCATCAAAGGCCGATTTATCAAAGAAAATAGTGATAGCTCGGAAGCTCGGACCGTTCGGATGGCTTAAGGGGAGATTAAATGGCTTGATCAGGATTGTAAATACTTGGAAAGGTGAACACCTCAATTCGAACCAAGCATAAAGAATCGCATTTACAAGGGAGAAAAACATCACAGAGATGCTGAGTTGTCTTGAGAGTTCGTCATGAGGAGCTCGGATTGAGCCTAATAGTGGATGAGTGATTGGTTTTGATAAGTGGAACGAGACGTTCAAGGAATATCAAGATAAAATGCGAGTTATTCATGGTCAAGTCTTTGATAGGAGTCTAGCTTTGGGATTGCATGGAGGAGCTCGACATGATGAGGAGAAAAATGAGTCGGCATAGGATCAGAGATTGGTCGGCGGTTTACTGAAGCGAAGAGTTCGTGTGAGGATGGATCAACGAGCCGAGGAAGGAAAAAATGGCTCTTTTCACTTAGAGAAATGTTTAATGGGAAAGGCATTAAAGATATCTCAGCATCGAGAATTTAGGTAAGCTCAACAGGATATAATTGGTGCAGTGGTCAAGCTAATGTAGATGTGGATGACTTACTCAACATCAGAGTGGGATACGAGCTCAGAAGATATCCAAGTGAGTTGTTTGGTAGAGAATTCATCTAGCTTGGCAGCATGGGTTGGATGGATTTTTTGAATGAAGATGCGGAGTAAGAACTTGGACGTAGCATGGAAGAGTAAAAAGGGCTCAACTCACTCAACCGAGTTAGAGTTGAGTCACTATGTAGAGGGAGATATGAGGCAATGAGCTCAGATATGTTGATGGGAAGACAACTTGGCTCGGTGTGAGAGGTTGATCTCACAAATTCGGTGATGGCATAGTTGAGTTACCTGGAGAGCTTAGAAGGATATTAGTCAACTCGATTGGATCAGCCAGGGAGAGTAAGTCAAACGAGTTTGAAGCCGAGTCATGTGGCAAATTTGCGAGTAGGTGGGAAAGAGGGCTTTGAGGGCCAACTCATTGAGTTGATGGACGTGTTAGATGACATTCAAACTTCCAAATTTGCCACTACGGAATTGTGGAATCTTGCGTCGTGGAAACCATGGAAAGTAACCCAGTCAAGTGACAAAAATGTCAACCCTCACTTCATTCATTATGTGGGAAATTTGGGATATCTTGGCATGTGGAGATTCAGGGTGGTGGGGCGAGGGTGTGATACTCGAGGGACATTGGGCCCGCTAGAATGGGCCCACTAGGGAAATATCACAAAGAGCTTATGTGAAAACTTGGCTCACGAGCCAAGGATGTTGGATATGGCCGAGTTGTCAGGAGTATGTGTCCCAATAGTTCCAAACTATTCAGTGGTTGGTTATTTGAAGGTTGACACAGATTCATTGGGAGAAGCTCAATGTGGTGGCTAAGCTGGTGGTGTATGTGACTCGTTATTCAATGCAAGTGCTCGGTCAATGAGGAAAAGGAGGAGCCCTACGTGAGTTACTTGGCGAGGTTTCCATCTAGCTCACACAATAACCTACTGAAAAGTTGAAGGGGTCAACATGATATGTGGAAATAAAGAGCCATTGAGATGAAAGGATGGTCAATCATTGTTCGACAGAGCGTTCATATACTTTGGAGGAGTTGGAAAAATTTGAAGCGTGGAATAACCAACCTTATAACTCGTCATGGGGTGGTAACAAATAAAGGCCAACTGATGTAGAACATGGCACAACAATGAAGTGAGGAGGCTTCATGATAACACGTGAAGTAGTCAAACATATAGTTCATGTGCAATACATACAACAAAGAGTTTCTAAGCGATGCAAAAAGGGGATGGCTTGCCAGTCAACTCGGCGAGCTGGCTAGTGAGCCACTTGTCAAGACAACATTAATTTTCCCCCATTGTAATTTTGAAACTATGGGTCCTACTATAAGGCCATGTTAATTTATCCAAATTATTTTTTAGAATATTATTTTTTTTAAAAATGGAGGATTAAATTCAGTTTTTGAAAAATGGAGGATTAAATTCAATTTTTGAAATTTATGAAGGCATGATGGAATGTTCTTTTCAGGTGTTGTTAAGGATGTAATTAAGCATGTAGGTCATCATGTGCTATTATTTGGCCCAAAATTTAGGATTTCTCCTCTCTTCTCTCATAACTAAATTTTTCTATAAATGTAAATGAGAAGCTCATTCCAAAGGGTTAGAAGTTTTTCCAATTCCTCTCCCTTTTCACAAATTAGTCTATTGTGGATTGTGGGAACTTTCAAGCCTTTTCTCTAAGATTGTAATGGAAAATATTACCTCTTCCTAATGTAATGATGCATTGTGCATGTGATTGAAGTAATAAGAATTTGTGTTATGTGACTAATTATTAGTCCTTTCATCATTTTTTCTGCTTTGTTGTGCCTTTCTCATGTTTGCAGGCATACTATGTAATTTCAAGTTTCCATTACAGGTTTTGGGAGTTTTGTGCTTATTTGGGAGTGAAGATTTATATGTGGTTGAGTTGTGGTGTTTGTTTATCCTTCTCAGTTTCGTCCTTATTCACTGAAAGACCAAAAAATTGTCTAGCAACACCCTTTCTTGGTGCATCACCACTTCTAGTATAGGTTTTACTTGTTGCAAATCTCTTTCCCTAAATCCCATGAAAATTTTAGTATAGGTCTAGTTAGCTGTTTTATTGCATTAGAAGTAGTGTTGTGCTTAGTTTAGGAAGAGGAATCCGACCTTCTTCGGAGGTTCACCTCAAGCCACAAGCCCCACAACTTGCGAGGTGATCCCATGTTACCCAATCACACCAAATACCCTATCCATCCCTTCGCTATTCAGAGGGTGTAATGATTTGGTGATAATAATGCTCTCCCCAATCATTTCCTCCTCAGTTAGCTCAACATTGAATGCATCACTAGGGCATAAGTCATTGATCAATGCATCTCTATTTAGAGGTCATATTCTAGTCCTCAATAAACCAACTTTTTCATTAGATGGAGTTAATGCTCTCTTAAAATCGTTGCTACTAAGAGATGCCAAGTCATATCTTCTCACATACACTTTGTGATGCTTGACCATCCATTTGAATCTTCCATCCTTAATGTAGGGTTTAAATGGTGAAACACACTAACATTTAAAGGTTGTAGCTAGTGGTTGGGTGTGCAGTTAAAGTGATTAGATAAATGCCTAGTGTTCTTGCCTCTTGGATTGTCCCATATGCCATGTGGCTTCCATGGCCATGAAAAATAAGTAGATGTATAATTAATGATGAATCACCACCTAAAACTGGTCTAGCATAGTGGTGTAACCAATTCAGAAATAATTCGTTTGTCATCCATGCATGTGGTTGGACTGGCATACATGCACTAGGCTCACAATTGAAAATGGAGTTAACTAATTTCCGTCGTGCTTTAAATAGATAAAAACATGGTATACTCTGCTCTGTTACATTAACACAACAATGTATTCTGATCCACCCTTTATGCTTCGGTAGTATGTGGGGTACACTTCTATTATCCTTGTTTGCAATCACCCTCATCCCACAATTCCTACTAGCTTACACACTAGTTTCATCATAGTTCTATATCCTTCGTGGTCCATATTGCTCAATTTTATACATTTGATCCAAGTTTTCATAAAAATTAGCAACTATGTTAGATATAAGCATAACCGCCATGTCACGATCAAGGCCTTTTGTATTCCTTAAACAAAAATCTTTGTGCCTCTTTTTGTACCCTACCTACCAAGATTGACCACGCATACCATCAGTAAATGGATTATTTTTTGTATCACATATATGTGCCATGTTAGATTTTAATGAATTTATTTGTAGTCCATGACCCATATCGGCCATATGTTTACAATATTGTACAATTTCATAATATTCTTGAGACATTAAAATGGTTGGGGGACCTTTGCATTTCATACTTGTGATATCATTTGGCCAGTTAGATAATGAACCCGTTGAGACACCCCATTTTTCTACAGCAACTCTAATGGAATACATGTTCTCTTCAACATCTATTGTTTCTCTAACGATGTCTTTAGTTATCCACTCAATTTTGAAGAGTTCTTTTTTCGATGTTGTTGTGTGCTTCCCACTAACATTATCTGTTACCTATAGAGGTAGTGCTGGTTTTAAATTTGTTTTGTGATTTGGACTAGTCTGAAATTGTTGTTTTTGATTAGCTTTAATTAACTAGTACTCTGAGTCAAGTATATAATCAAGTTTCACACCCTTTTTTTAGGGTCCATTCATGACTTTCTCGTTACAGGCCTCCTCTTGAATACCATGTTGGACTACAGTTATTTAGGACAAATTAAAATAAATAACCATGTGCAGAAATGTGTATTAAAATTTGAAATATGATGAATCAAATTTTTGTGTGCCAAATGAAAGATTAAACAAGAACATGCATATAAATAACTCAATAATGAATGAATATACATTTGTAAAACTGGTAAAACTTAATTAAACAAGAAAATGCACATAAATAACTCAATATAGAATGAATATATGTTTGTAAAATTGGTATTTCTTGCCAATGTGATCATTACATAAAAACCAAGAGAAAATATCCAAACAACTATGTAAATGGCATATGATTGTAGACACCAAAATTTGATTCACTTCTCCCCATTCCGCGTTTACTTGCTCCTTCATCTTCATTATGCACACTCACACCCATGTCCCTATTCAAATTTCCATTTCCCTCCTAAATCCCATTTATTCCTCCTATGAATTCCTATTTTCCTATCTTAATTCTATCTCATCCCATCATTATTTCTATCTCTCATTATTCACCCCTAATCACATTTAATCATCCCTAAACACATGATTATCACCTTAATCACATCCACTATATCCTCCCATTTATCCTTTCTAGACTTATCACCTACCCTCATTTAATGTTTTTAACCCTCCAACTTCTCATTTCTTATCCCTATACAACCCTAACCCGTAAAACCAACTTCTAACCCTAATCAACACTTAATAAGGCCTCATCCCTTGGGCCTTGCATCATCCCTACCACCCAAATAAATTAGTGGTTCTCCATAGTCGACAATGACCCTATCGAGGGCATCAGTGACCCTATAAATACATCATCACCTCCTACTCAAGGAGGATGAAACTTTTGAGATCCGACTTCTAGTGAGATTTAACAGGTTTTTTGTCATCTTGTGAGATCTGCCATTAACCTCTTGAAGTCAGCTAAGAGCCTTTTTTAATCATCTTGGAATATTTTTAGCTTAATAATTATTGGAAGACATATTTTGTTTCATCATTTTTTCATCAGATAATTACAGGCTCATTTGTCATCTTGAAGGTTTGCAAACCACATCATCCACCCTTGTTTCTTTTAGAAACTAACTCTCACTAAACCCCAATTCAGCCTCGGTCACCGTCATTTGCTTCTTGGCCAATTTTGACCCAATATGCATCAATTATGTGTCCTATATTTTTTCCCCCTGCCATTTAATTTCTCAGTTCCTGTAACACACAGATCTTGCAATATTTATATTTCTTCATGTATGACACCCTAGGATCTTACTTTCCTATCACATTCATCATCAATTTTCCTCTTGTCATCTTTGACATGATCTGCATCAACTACATTTTCATCTATTTTCCTACAATATGTATCGTATTATTGTTTCTTGTGCGTCTGTTCTTTAGCCAGTACTATTCTTCAACGATCCAAAAATTTGATCTAGATTTGTTATTTCCAGCCTCTTGATTTTCTCTATTCTCAATCATCGTCAATTGTCTCAGGTCACCGTAAACCCCTTTCTAGTTTGAATCTATTATTTTAATTTATTATTATACCTATCATCTGAAACTATATTTTATCTATATTTGAATATTTCCATTATGTTTATCTTTTGCATGTTATTTATTTTCTTTCCATTTATCTTTCTAAACAAAGTGGGCTAACATCCTTCTTATGAAGTTCATCACTTATTAGGACTGAACTTTAGTCAAGCATCCCACCATATAATCTACTAATCCTTTTTTCTTGTTTAGTTGTCCTTTGTGTTATGTAGGTCATTCAAGCTCACTATGGAAAGTATAAATTGTGTGCCCGGCTCCCATCATCCTATCATTATCGCACATTAGAGGTAGCCTTAAACCCACCCATATTTGGAGTTTTATTGTTTCCTTACATACCACTTCATTAAATCTAGGAAGAGGAGAGGAAAAATCGTCAAAAATTCTGGACACGCTCTGGTGGGACCTACGCTATCTTCTTTAGTAAATTCCTTATTTATTTTCAATTTCTATTTTATATTCTATTTTCATATTTCTACTAACTCTGTGGGTTGGAGTTCTTCACTTGTGTGTTTGGGACTTCACTTTCTTGCTCAACAACACATATATAATTTACAAAAAGGAAAAGTGTAATCCATGTATTCCTCTTTTTTATCCTTATCTTCTCTTTTCTTGCATCATTCTTCTCCTTCCTTTTTTTTGCCAATCCTCATCAAACATCACATTTGGGCTTTGGATCTAAAATTAATTCTTTCGGTATTTTCTTGATCGCATAGCTTAACTAGGTGGTAACACTTTGCATTCACATTCTCTTCACACATAACCAAATCACACAAAAAAAATACACATCTAAACATTTCCTACCTGGTGGGGCTATTGGGATTTCATCACCCAATAAGGAAGATGCCACGGTGTTCTAGTTGTGTAATAATTTTTTTTTGACTATTGGTATAAAGGCTAAGAACTCTGACACCCTTATCATTGTGAGGTTGCATGAAGTGATGGGGGTAGGACCCCATATTAGGCCATGACATCTATTAATAGTCATCACATATTTGTATCCTCACATACCTTCTGGGTATATTAAAGACTCCATCCTTAAACACACCTGAAAACATCCATAGATTGACAACATTTCTTCAAGTCCCCTTTTATCCTCTTACCCATCTTCACATCTCTATAAATAAACAAGATACAAAACATTTTTTTTCTCGAACTTGCATTTGTTGCAATCAATAGTCTTTCATAGGATTTTTCTTGTTTATTACATGCTCATTGGTACCCATTCTCAAATGCTAAGAAAATGGAATAATTAACCTCTTCCAATGACATCCCCATCTCAAACTAACCTCCCATTACAATAAACATCTACACTTTCTCTTGTAACTTATACACGTTTGATCACCTCATCTTTGGTCTCCCAACCCATTATTCATAAATTTCCTCCTCGTGAGCCCCATGTGATTTGAAGGAAATCCCCATATCGATACCAATCCCTTTATCTATTCATCATTTCATCCCTTCTAGATTAGTTACACCTCCTTCCGCTACATTCCTTAGGAGCACTTGGAACCTTTTACTATCCCTCATGGATGTCTTCAAAATTTCAGGAACTCCTCGATGTTGACCCCGTCTCCCTCTCATGACTATAAAGCTCATAAATCCACCAATATCCCTACTGATAGACCCCCTCTTTAGTAGCTTTAAAGCTTATCCTCCACAATATGATTCTACTAAAATCCTTACTTCTCAACTCCTCATCTTTTTCCCTAGGGCCATGAATGAGCTAGCGTAATCCCAAAATGAACATGTCCCTCATGAGTCCTCTACCATGGTTCCCCAAACCCATTAATATACATAATTTGTGGTTCCTATCCCACCTAATATGCCACATATCAATACTACTGCTACATCCTCCATTCCTAGTCCCCACCTCATCTATTGTTATCATCAACTAGTCCCACTCAAACTCTTCAAGACTAGCAACATACCTCCTCCACCACCTCAATACACACTTTCAAAGCTCGGTCCCCTCTTTTCACATCCCAATGTCCATCCCAATGTTGTTATCTCACAACATCCCCATTTGAAGGTAACTGAGAACTAATCAACCTCCACTCCAAAGCATATTTCAACATATGTTTCCCAATTAGCCCATTCAAACATCCCAACCACCTCATGCACATATCAAAAACTCATCCAATATAAGTCCAATATAATTCCCCCTATCACTCAAAAATAACCCTCACAATATTACCCATCCAACTAAATCCCTTCACAATATCCTAATTCGCAACCCATCCAATCATAAGACTTTCAATTATGTTCCTTTCTATCAACCACCTCCACAAAACTCCTAATTACATCTTAAAATTATTAATATTACCCACAACCCAATCAATCTACCTATCCTACAATCCACAACCACATCAATCAAATCCATCATCCTCATACATCAAATGATCCCATGTAAGACTTATTAAGTAGAATGGCCAAACTAGAGGCCCCTGCCTATGGGCCCTAAAAGCACATTCACCTATGATAAAATCTGTAATGAATCTATTAATCCATCCATATGCCTATTAATTCATATCCCCCGACATTAGGATAACTTCCTGACATTCTCTAAGTTTCTATAGCAAAGAAGATCCCCAACAACTATCTTCATGAATTTAGGAACTCATGCTACCTCATTACC
This sequence comes from Taxus chinensis, assembly GCA_019776745.2. Classification (NCBI taxonomy): domain Eukaryota; kingdom Viridiplantae; phylum Streptophyta; class Pinopsida; order Cupressales; family Taxaceae; genus Taxus; species Taxus chinensis. The sequence goes on from CM034152.1 coordinate 537,506,384, forward strand.
ACATTATCAAGATCATATGCTTCATACCTTTCCCTATTTCATTGGTCAGGACCACTCTAGACTGATATAATGGCATCCCTCAACATTCCCTCTTTTATTTCACACAAACTTCACATATATTTTTCTAGAACACTTCTCCATCAACATCAGTGCACAAGATAACCATCACTAGTATTTCATGCCATCAAATAGTTTGAGGAAGAATCACTCACTGATTTTGTCACTAGGTGGTGTGACATTATTAACCAACTATCCTTCTGACTACCTCAAAGCATGAGTTGATTGAAATATTTTATAAATCATCATGCTACGAACACATATATCATCTACTCTTCCAATTCAGTCCTTCAAAACATTTGAGGAATATTTTACCATGGCTCGCAAGTTATAACTATGTGCCCTTGAAGCAAGGCCATGTTAAACTACACTCTAATAAACCCAAGACTGAATTCACCAAATCATTCAGCCATAATGAAAAATACTAAGAATGTGAATTTTTTTTATTGTTGTCAAATATTCCTCTCACATCCACATCGCTTATGCCAAGCCTCCGCATAAATAGCACCTCAACCACCTCCCAACTATACTCCTCTCGGTGAATCATACAAATCTATCTTTGACAAGCTCATGGATGTACACCTTATCTAACTTCCTCCCATCCACCCTATTGATGATTCATGTCCCAAACCTACATGGTATCATGAGGATTATTATTGCAAATATCATCAAGTCCATGACCATGACATCAAGAAATGCCATACCTTTAAGGGCCTAGTGCAATGACTTATTGATCATGGGACCTCCAATTAGACAATCCAAATGCTTCCCCTAATTAACCATTGTATGTTTTCAAAAAACCATTTACAAACCATACACAAAGCAACCAACCTAACTAACCCACATATCAAGCACCTGATGACAACACAATTAACACCTCAAGTCAGTATTCGGTATCTAAATGCGCATCTACTTCTAACTCTTCAACTATAAATATTACCACACCTACATCTATATCGTCATCTACACCCATAGTTACATCTACATCTATATCCACATTTGTACCCTTATCTGGATATGTATCTACTTATACACCTACATCTAAAACCACATCTACACCCATATCCACATCCATATCTATACCCACATCTATGCCCTCATCTACATCCACATCTGAGTCCATACAAATATCCAAATAATCTCTTGGAACCTCCACTGAGTAGACATCTCCCCTTAATTTTGTTTCAGTCCCTTCCTTACCTCCCAAAAATACAATAACTCCTATATCAACACCTATTAAATCCACAAAATTGACAAGCCCTTCTAATTCCACCAATGATACTAATTAATAATTGTTCGCATCCTCAACCATCACATCTACAACACAACCCATGTCCAAACAATCTAATTCCACTTTTTAGGGATGGATCTACTGTTGAAATAATTTTCATCCTTGCTAAAGGTAAAACATTACTACTAACATCTAAGAACCTTGAAACCCCCATCCAAAGATCCATTACTCATTTACAAAATAAATTAGAGCTTCCCCATCAAAAGCCCCATAAATCCAAACAATGTGACATCCAACCATCCATCTTAGGACCTCGACAATCCATTTTGGGAACATTCCCTTCATCTAAGTCTCCTATCACCACTGAATCTGAACCAAAATCATCTACTTTTATTATTTAATCCACATCTGAACCTGAAATCCTTATAAAACCCCACAAGAGTAGGGCACATCTTTTACCTTCATCCCCCTCTCGTAAATCAAATCAATCAAAAATCCACAAGACTTCATCTCTCAAAACCCCCATTGGGTCTTACATGGAAATCCTTCATCACCTTATCCAAGCCTCCATGATTACTCTTCCCCCCATTAAGTACTTTGATTCATGTTGGTGGAAGCGAACGTGTTTTGATTACAACAATGTTTGTGCCGATCATTGTGTCCCTGGGCATGACAAAGAGCATTACAAGGCTCTCCAAACACTCATCAACAACCTCATAGAAGAATATGATCTTCTTGTAGAAGAGGATCACCCCCTTCCATCCACTAGCTCATCCACACTTAATCGCAACCCCCAAACTAAATCCACAACTTGCATAGCCTTTAAATTTAACCCTCCATCCACACTTTTAATCACAAACCCACCACTAAATTATTTGCATGTGGTTTCTAAGTTATCATTGATTTCAAAGACACATTAATGACAAAGTAGGATGTAGGAGAGCTAAAAATATCTTGGAGTGAGTCAGACAAGGCAGAACATAACAATTGCTTGAGAACACTTGAGTACGCACTAACTTTTAGAGCAACTAGTGATAGGTACGGGAAAAGTGTTGATGTGAGAGTCTACCAGGATGATGTAGTACATATTATAACATGCACAAGAAGTGAAAACATGGTCAGAAGTATGAATTCATGAGCACATGAGGTGAATTTGTCAAACTAGCTCAGTTCAGGATGCCTAATCCTTAGGCCTAGGTAGAAAAGTGACCTGGAAAGTTGAAGTAAAGGCTTGAGGCTGATGGTAAATCATGGTAAAGGGATAAAACACATGATAGGACATGTTCAAGTGGCTACAAGGTGAATAATAATATAGTCATGGTGATTTGCAGTGCAACCTAGCTTAAATTGGCCTAATTCAAGGACCTAACATGAAGGTATGAAACAAAACAAGTTGTGTAAAGATAATGAATCCTTTAGAAAAAAAATCATGCAATTTTATTCATTATTTAGTCTCGGTCTCATACTACTATTCATATGGTTATGAAGTGAAAGAGTAATAATTAACCCATGTCTTTGGCCATTTTTACATTGCTTGCTATCGTATTTTTGATCTTACACTTATACTTGCCCAGTTTTTATTATCATTATTTGTTTTTCCTATTTCTAACTGGGGTACCCAACCAGGATTGGGGCACCCTACGCACCCTGGTCACCTTTGGGGTGCCTTGATCCTCTTTACACTTTTCTCTCACTTTTTGGGCACTTTCTAGTTGTTAGAGCTTCTTGTATTTTTTATTGTCGGCCTTTTTGGGGTTAATTACAAAATTAAAGCAAGATAACCATATAAATATAATTTATGTGACCAATAATAAGGACCAAAGCACTAAACACTAACTATCTCCACCTAAGATTGCATCCCTGGAACGGAATCTATAGCTACATTTGCATCAATCTAGCTCCATCACAAGGCACACAAGGCTGGTTCATTTGCATAAAACTTCATAGGAGGGGGAAGTCTATTGTTTCTATGCACAAATTTACTACATTCTACATCTAGTTAATTGCTCGCTTCTTCACAAAGTGCAACTGAAACAAGAGTAACCTAGGGCACAATTTGCACATACATACCTAGAAATACATTGGTTCTAAGATGTAGTGTAATGCTCAATGATAAGTCCATCCATTTGGTAGCTGAGGAAAGTCTGAACTCTTCATATGCATATTTATTTTTAGGGTTTTGATGCTTTGTTTGGGGTTTGGCAAGTGATTCTTCCATCTCCTATTCACAACGACATTTGGTGAATTTCATCGACATTAGTGTGACATGAAGCGAACACAAGAGAACATTCAACGACAATCTAGAGGATGTTTTCTAGTCATTTCCATAGACCAAGGTGCCCAGATCTCAAACCAAAGGGTGCCCCTATCCCTTTCTAGGTGCCCTAGTCTGGTTAGACAACTCAGATCTGCATTTTCTTGGGCTTTTGTATGATGGTTTCCTCCTCATGTTCACCTGGGTTACACTATAACACAGTCCCATAACATCTACAAATCAGATAAACCCTTCCTAACCCTCTTTTCACATTAGGGTTTCATATTTTCTAGCTTATTTTGCTTGGGTGTATTTTGGTATTTTTTTTTATAAGAGGTAAAAAAGGGTTGAGGGGACCCTACCTCGTACAAAGTATGAAAGATCAATAGAAAAGGGCCAAGGGAGTATCCATTGAAGTCCAAGTGAAACCAAATGCCAAAACTATAAAGCCATAAACAAGAAAACCAACCTAAAAGCCCAAAGTAAAATAACTAATATGCAGGGGGCATGGCACTTACACAATAGACAATAAAATTAAAGTATTTGGTATGTTTATTACTTTTTTTATTCTGTCATTTTACTGCTCCTATAACATTACCATTACACTAAATAATTTTATTTTACTTAATCAATTTTGGTGAACCCAATCTATTGAATACATTTCTCTTTAGGCCTTTTCCTTCCGTATGCCATCACTCAGTAAGTGGTTGTTTTTGGATATTATTCAATATTGTGATTCCTTCATATCATGCATAGGGTTTCCAAACCAATTGGATGATATAAACCGTACTTCTATATGCTACAACTAAGAATCCTTGGATTCATCCCCCAAAGTTCCTCGTTCAGGAAATAGAGCCTCTTGTAGAATGAAAAATCCTATGATGAAGATACCAATGTTGACCAAGACCCAATTTAATACACTTACTGGGTTTTGAAAAGCTTTGCATGATAATCCCACTCACCTTTCATATGTCCTACATGCTTTGATTCCTGTTAAGAATGCTCGTGATGTTTCCACCTCTATTTTGCTCCTTCTTGGCTCCCGTGGTCTCCACCCCACCCATTTATGTCTCAGCTTCCATTCCTACTACTACCACTCCCATCATTCACCCTAGTACACCTAATATGCAACTTGGCTCTTCTTTGAATACTCATGATTTAAATTTTTTATATCAAGAATTGCAAACCCAAATTTGTCAGCTCCAACTCACTACTTCTTATGCCTCACCCATCTTTAGCCTCGTACCTCACTGCTGCATACTCCTTTTGGCACCTAATATATTTTCCTATCCATTGCCACCTAAATTTTATCTCTCCCAAGTTGCCCATTTTTAAAGGCCATGGTGACCCATAAGCATCTCCATATTTTCATGTATCATTTTTTGTACTATGCGATGATCATACCAATACTCCGCTAAGATTGTCCTCGGAGTTGACAAGAGTAGACAAGGTGGTGGTGTTATACCTACTGTTCATTAGTAAGAGATTGCACGCATCGAGCCGATGATTTGTATATCACTTATTAGTTTTCAATATTGGCTCTACGATCGTGGATGCCCAACTTTGCGCAACTTAAATAATGCTCTAAATGAAAATTAGCAGATTAAAGGTCCTTGCATTAAAAAATAAACTTAGCTAAGATTTCAAATGTGTTTGCAGATGTGAGTTTTAGGACTTGTTCATGTCAGAGCTCTTCCCCTTCCCAGAGAGTGTTTTCTCTTTGGACCTCTCCGTATTTTTCGATAAGATTTTCATACTCTTAAAGTTTTGGAAACCAAGTTCTATAGATATAGGAATCTTAAAGACCAAGAGAAACGTATCATCCTCGCAATTTTTCAAAATTCAACATGCAAACCCTCTACAACTAACCAACTGACACAAAAGATACCATCAACCACATATCTACCACTAAGGAGCTTCAATCGCAGCACAGTCGGTGATATTCACTAAGTTTAGTATAACCTCTTCTATTTTACTACCCGTACTGTCGATATAACTCAATTAAATTGCCTTTTCCCACGATAGATAGATCCATCTGACAAAAGATGTAATTTTGATGAAAATTCCCATTGCAACTATACTCAATGCGTAGGACACTCCACTAATCATTCTTTCCGACTTCAATTTCTCATTCAAGGTTTGAATCATAGTGGAAAAATTGAGCTTCCCTAGAACCTACAATATCTCCACCCTGTCAATGAAAAGCATAAGCTCAATATCTTAACAATCCTCCTAATTAATATGACTGAAAGCAGATGAATCTTCATCTAATTAATTTCATCATGTAGTGCCTCTTCTGGCCTCATCGGGGATTTGAATTCTTGTTGGCGCTCCTGAAACTTCTCCACCACTTATTTTTTCTTGACCACTACTATCATGCCACCTTTACCTCTAATCAATTGCATATTAAATCCTCTTTGGGGGAAATCCCCATCAATAATACTAGGTTTGATCCCCTCATGGCCTCAACGCATGTTCTATTCTTACTTCTTTATGCTTTTTGGTATTACATTCGTCACATCTCATATCTGATGAACAATTCATATGGTGGCATTTTCATCACCTTCATGTTACAACTAGGACCCCTTACTATGCTTGTACCCTTCCTTATCAGAAAAACCGTGATGGTTGCAATATGCTCTTAGGTTTTATTAAATTTGTAGGTCTCAGTCCAATTTATCTCTATGACTCAATTTGTCGACTCAATTCCTGTCACATAATTAGGTAATTTCTATTACCAATGTACCCTCCATCTACGTCATGGTCGTCCATCTTCTCTCGAACACTGTCCTGCAATCTCCTCTGGCATTTAGTACAATCACCCAATCCATGTTACACTTAAAGCCAATCACTTCTATCACCTGGCTTCACACCCATCTACGTGGCCTCTACTCTACAGTCCACACATCGGCCAAAGCCAATTCCTCACATAGTTATTGCATCTTGATCCTAGGTCACTACCTCGTTTTATTCCCCCATAGGTGTCCATCACCTTCGCGCTTTCGAATCCGCACCAATCTCTATCACCTACACATTATGTTCACCTAACGCGCTCATCATATATCATCCATTTCGCATCACATATATTAACTCACCCAAAAAGCAACTATCTACTATTCCACCCCTCCTAGGCATGGTTGAATGGCGTTTCAATCACACCAACATCAAATGAGGGACCTTTTATCCTTCATTTTCAGTAGAGAGATCATTCAATCACACACACATGGGGGGGAATTACGCTTATCTATTCTTTCTGGCCACCGTTCTACTATACATTTTTGATCCTAGCATATACATAATTCATCTATACTTAACATCTTATTATCCCGATGAAACAACGTCTTGTGCTTTGATTCACCTTAAAACTGTTTGAGGGAATTCCTCTACACCATGAACCCCAACACCACAGTAGTCACTACCATTCGCCACCAACATATCATCACATCATCTTACATCATCTGGTATTACACACCACATTATAGGCTATTGACATTGCATGTCTTCATAACATTATACATTTTGCAATCCTACATCTTGTCCTACATACATCAACCCTATAGCTAAAAATACTTTGCGTGGGTCTTTATACATATACATGTCATCTTACATGACTATTACCCCTACTATGCTACATATCTTATGTCATCTACTCATCTCACATTACATATTATACCCTTATTATTGACATACAGACATTTTGTGCAATATTCTCCTTTATGTGCTGCACTCACCACCGATGACACACTCTAGTCTCACGGTAACTTATTTGGACTATTGAGAGTATAAAATATAAATGGAGCACCTCCACTCACACATTCATCATTCAATATTATTATTTCGCAGCTGACTTTCCTAGGATTCCAATGATATATGTCTTTAGAATATAGGGTCATTTCTTTCTAGCAAATCACCCTCGTCATAGGTACATAGTCACATTCACTTACATTGTTTAAGGTGGTATAATTCTTCAGGATAAATCACAACTATTTTCTATTCATACTTGTTTGTGATACATGCTTGGATACAGAGTCACACAGCAGGTTCTCTTTATGTCACATTTCATCACCACAGCTCATCACAACGCGCTACACACAACACATAGTTTTGAGTCCATTTCCCGACGACACGCTCTCGATTTTTGGTTCATTCGTTTTCTTGGGACATGCTAAGACTATGCATAACTAAATGCACCTCACTGCTCCAAATCCATTCACTTGGGGACACTAGAATCCTATCTCTATAATACTACATTCCATTCCATCATCCCAACAATCTGCATTTTATTGGTTGCATTACTCTTGCTCGCCCTGGAGGGAGATTTTCAAGAGGCGTAGGGGAGAATAGGATGAAAGAAACGGGTGTCGTCGTTTATCTGGTAACATGTTCCATTTAACTACACATGTTAGATATATCCTCTTGTAGATCATTAATCTTTACCATAACAACACATGCGAGTTCACTTCATTTATAGAGTTGTGATCGTAGATACAAGTCTCTACATGCCACAGGATGCTTTGGCTACTACTAGTCCCAACGCAGTTTTTACTGGGGGCATCCCTTTTTAATCCCACTACACAGGTGGATATTATTCCATTTTGTACTTAGCACTTTCCATTATCAGACTATACATGATTTGACATACTTGATATTTTTTTTAACATGCGATGGGTGCTTCATGTAACAACATTTGTTATTTAGGAATATTTATTTTTCAGATATACTTGTTTGTTAAATTTTTTCTAATTTTTGCTATTGTCTAACAAGTCGTTGCCCTTTTTTGTGTGGGCACACTTGTTTGTTTGTATGTGAACGCTATGGCCTTGAAGTTTGCTTGCGACACTCAGTGGGTGGTGTCCCATGTTTACAGGGAAACCCACTTTTAGCAGTCTCTGATTTATTCTTCTTATGTGTTTACTTACATTATAGCTTACACGTTGTCTTTCTAGCTTATCACTTGTCCTCCTGCCTTACTGCTTATTCATACTAACACTTATTTTCTAGCCATTTTTGTTTGGCATGGTTCCTTGGGTTTTTTGTACTAAGCGCGTTCCTCCCCACTATAAGGCTGATTTACAATTTAACAATGACTTAGTCCGCTTTTAGGGCCACAATCTCCTAATCCCCCAAAACGTTATATGCCACCCGCAAGAGGGGGCAATCATTTTGGTTTTAAACACAACTACACAACATAGTACCGCATATAGTTCAATTTATAGTTTTTTTCCATGACATAGTGGGGGTTAATCAACTAGTGGGTTTAATACCAGTGCAAGAACCCTATACACAAAAATTTTACAAGGGTAGATTGTCCTTAGCATTCTAGGTCAGATATAGGTTGGAGGAACTTGGAATTTCCTCCTACACTTCTTCATCCAGTAGTGCCCCGGATAACCCAAAAATTAGGTAGGTACAAAGATCTCTTCATATATTCTCAAGGAAACAGTTACATGTTGGAGAAGAATGGCAGATTCTACCTACAAATTCCTTCAGACCACAATTGGCATGAATCAACCCAAAAAAGTCATACTACGTCAATCCAACAGTTCAAAATAATCCGTTCAACAACCGGTTTCCCTTTTGTCTCATCATGGATCATGGTGCACACCTGTTCATTTTTTTAATGTCATTTTTTACATTTTTACTTGTTTTCTTTACATATATAAAACATGCATTTTTAAACGACAGATCCATGGCGTATTTGACTACTTGATATCTTCTCTTTTGCAAGTTTGTTTCGTATGGGAATCAAGAGTCAACAACACAACATACACATTTATGAGATACATCACACACTGGTAATAACCATGCATGTATACTACACACATTGGAATTTACACATGTTGCTTTTCCTAGGTTTGCTCTCTCAATTTTTACACTTTTGCATCTTTAGTCTCCACGTACTCCCTCCAGCTTTTGTTCACTTACTCCACACTTTGTCCTACTCCTTCAACACATTTTTCTAATCAGTGTACATGGATTAATCAGGTAACACATCTCTATCTAATGAATGTTACGGAGATTTTTGATTCACCAACAAGGGAATGGGGGGAATATGATAGACAACAAAATCACACTCTTTATGTCATTATTTAGTCCTAAGTTTCATATTAATAGTCATAGGCTCTTAAGTGGAAAGAGTATAATTAACACCTGTCTTTGGCCCATTTTTACAATTGCTTCCCCTGTCTTAATTTTTCGATCTTACACTTGCACTTTCCTAGTCTATATTGGTTCATTTTGCTATTTCCTATTTTTTGACTCGGGGGCAGGCCCCAACAAGACCTGGAGTGTCCCCCACCAGGTGGCCCCGGGTCCCTCTGGGGGTGGGCCCGGATCCTATTTACACTTTCCTCTCACTTTTTGTGGCAACTTTATAGCCGTTTTACTTTCTTATTTTTTGGTGGGTTAGACCTTTTTTGGGTTACATGACCTCAAACAAGAAAACCATCATAAAAATAATGTTATGTGACCATAATGAGGGAACGCAAATACACTATGTCCTAGTGTACCGTCCCCTAAGGTTGCATCCATCAAATGAACTATAGCTTACATTTGCTCCATCTAGCTCCAATCAAAAGGCACAAAGTTGGTTCACATCTGCATCACACTTCATAGGGGGGGAATATATTGTTTTCCATGCACACATGTACTACATTCTACATCACATCTAGTTACTCAACATCCGTTACTCTTCACAAAGTACGAATGACCTAAGAGAAACCTAGGGACATAATTCACAGCCACACCTCAGTACTATAGTGGGGTCTGAGATGTAGTGCAACACTTAGTGATAAGTCCCCATCCATTTTGGTAGTGAGGAACCGTGATGACCCCTTCATATGCTCTTTTTTTTTCGGGTTTTGATGCTTTGTTTTGGGGTTTCACAGGTATTTTTGTCTTCCATCTACTATTGGGATAGTGACATTCAGTGGTAGTTTTAGGTGATATTAGTGTGACAGGAAGCAACACCATGAACTATAGTGACACTAAAGGAATTGTTTTTTGTCATTCCGCAGCCAAGGTGCCTAGATCTCAGACCAGGGCACCCATGGGCGACGCTATACGTTTTTTTAGGCACCCCCTTCTGGTCAGATAGCTTGGATCTACATTTTTTTGGGCTTCTATACGATTGGTTTTCTCCTCCTATTCACCTAGGTTCACTAAGACATAGTCTCGTGACATATATGAATCAACAATCCTTCCTGCACGCTTTGCACATTAGGGTTTCATTTTTTCTAGGCTTAGTTTACTTGGGTGTATTTTTGGTATTTTATTATACTTCATTTATTCAGTCATTTTTACGACCCTATCATCATTTATTCCATATAATAATATTATTTTAGTTAATCAAATCCATGGAAGTGTTGTGGGACATTTTTCAATATCCATTATGAAGGATTCGGCTATATTCACCAGTGAGAGGCAATATTCAGAGTCATTAGTATGGTTTCCCTTTAAGGAAAAATAGGTTTAACATTAACAAAGAGTTTGGTTTGGAATTTTTATAGTGTAATAGAACAAAATTGTATTTTAGTCATATATGAAGGGTAGTTATGAAGGTGGGTGATAACAATTTTTGATGACGAAGGACGGAGTTTTGGCTTAAATATTGGCATTTTCTAAAAAACCGGTTTAAGTAAAGTTGTTAACATAGCACCCACTTCCTTATGTTTCAAGAAATTTTTTTGTAGCCTTCTAACGGATAAAAACCAAGAGAAACAAGAGAAAAATTTGAAGATAATGGTATAGAATATGGTTTAAGAAATTCTTAGGTCAAATGGATGTCAAATAGAGTTTCCATCGCATTTTTGTGAGTTGTCCTGAAGAATTCCTCAACCCCATGAAATCGGTAAGGAGAAAATTGATCTTGATTCTTTAATTGCTCAAAATTGATTTTTTTTCTTGAAAATTATTTAAAAAATTTATAAATAACTCGATCATACAGGTATTATGTCATGTCATTGAGTTCATGACACCTAGTGGGGCCCCACAAGAAATTAGTTATTTGTGAAAGTTTTCAGTCCACACGTTGTTTGTAGAGGAACGTCTGCCTCACTTTTTTTTTGGAGGATTCCTGGTTGATATGTAATTTATGTAATGAAGTTAATCTTGGTCACTCCTTTGTATAAATTGTGAAGATATTGCGTGGTTCCCTCCTAGCAATGAGAACAGGCCTAATAGAAAAAAAAGTCTCTTTGGTGAAAGGTAATGGCTCTTCATCTTAGAATATATACAAACTAATTATTTTAAGTGAAGTAGCATGGGTCATTTGGTAATTGTTTAAATGTTTTTTTTTTTAAAGCATTACGTGGCATTTAATAGTGTTTAAAGGTGCACAATTTAAAGACTAGTTTCTGCTATCTTAAAACTAGTCAGCCGCTATCTATGAAAACTATACATATCCATAATGAAAGCTTTAAACTGAAGCTTGTTTGGTAAGAATTAAACGAAGTAAAATATCAACATATTTCCAGGGGGAAATGCATGGTAGGATCCATGAGATGATGGTTAAGTGAAGGGGGGCATGAAATACACCTCATTTTTGAAGGCTATTTTCCTAAGTTTGAAGGTCTGTGAATTACATATTTTCAAATCTCATATGTTTCTTGCTTGAAAAAGAGTGTTGAAGCATCTTCTCCTTGATGTTAATTTTGTCTATAATTCTAATACATCCATCTCATTACTTCTCATTCACTTTATAACAGTTTGGAAGGTGCCTGCATCTTAATGAGAAGATCAATATTTTTGACTACAAATTTTCATTCCTCAACGACTGAGTTTGAAAGCTCATACACCAAGCTGATTATTACTGGGTTTGAAGGATAAAATTGGTTAGTAAATGAAGGGGATATAAAAAGTGTATACTCTAATTTCTGCATGTCATATGACAATCGGTGTAGTTTCTCATAAGGTATAGAAAAGTTTACAACTCCAAAAAGGAGTGTTTGTTATGATCTATTCTTGCAGTTACATGCCAGTTTGTGTGTGGTAAGGTTAGAAGGAGGTTACTTGTTCCTTCAAGTTAGAAATGTCTAGATAGGTAGAAATGTCCATAAAGGTAATGTTTGGTCCCCTTTTAATGTAGTCTGATTGGAAATAGTCAGAAAAAATTTAGGTCTATAATAGAAAAAATGTTGATGTCATGGTTTTTATTTTTAAGTGAAGCCACTTAATTTATCGTGCATGACTTATTAAGAAAAAAAATCGAAAGGTGAAAAGAATGGGGAGTTGTTGTATAGTCAAAGAAGGGAAGTCACAAAGGAAAATTGGAGTGTTTTTCTCCTTTATGAAAAATGCTCTAATGTCATATGGTTGTGTGTGGGATGGCTATGCTAGTGTGGGGTGTGTGAATGTGAAAAGGTTGATGAAAATTAGAGTATGATGAAATATGTGACGATGACTTTATAGAATTGGTAGTGATGAAGGAGACATAGTTTGAAAGAAAAATTTGATTGTAAAAAGGAAGCTTGGGTAGTCTGCAACAAGACGAAGGAGGGTGGAGAGAGACAGGAAGAAGAAATAAGCTAAATCTAGGGTCACAATTTGGTTGTATGGGACATCCTATTCTGAGAGTGATCAAAAAAATTAAAGACACGACCTGAGTGTTCCGTAAATTAAGGGAGTTGTAAAACTTCATTTTAAGTTATAAAGCTTACATAAGGTTACGTTGAATAAATTGGGATTTGAAGGTTCATGCAAGTGAAGCTTGCTAAAGATCATGTTGTAGCTTGATGACTTTGGAGTTGTAGCCATGTTGAGTTTGGAAGCTCAAATACGAAAATCAATGTAACATAAATGACCTTATGTGCCGAAGACGGTATGGTTTCGGTGAGTTTTCTCTCAGTTTGGTTTTCGCCACATGATATTATTGTGTCTTTGTTATATGATCTTTGTTATTTCTTGTTATAGTTCTGTGGGTTCGCATACAAGTTTAAGGAAATGGCAATATATTTAAAAATGTTGAATGTGGATTGAGAAAATATTACATCAGTATGAAGAGGCAAATAAGGATCGAGCCCCCAGAAGGGTGCATGTATTAGGACACGTGGCGTTTAGAATAAAAGGGTTCATGAGAAAAAGATGCGTCTAGAGACTATCCGTTAGGCATATATGGGCTGAGAATATTGTGGAGTGTGGAGCACAAATTGGAACAAGGCTCTGAAACTTGGACGGATACAAAAGCTATGGTGTTTAAATGAGTTATAGAGCTGATGTCAGGAAGGGGATATGCAATTGAGATCTTGTTATCTATAAATATGAATGTAAACACCCTGGTAGATAGTAAACGTGAGTGTTAGTCTAGTTGAGTGATGTTGCCAGGCGTTTAGGCTTGTGAGTGAGAAGAAATAAGACTACATTTTGGTCCGTTGTCGCGGGACCCCTCTTTTCAAGTGTTTCCATGATGTGTCATGTTAATGGTGTACAGTTGAAAGCTTGCGTCCATTGAGATTAGATAATTGACCGAACAAGATCAGGTTTGCATAGCTATGGATTCTGAATTGCCTTAATACACGCATGGGGTTGAGACCATTTTACTCACAAGCTTTATGAGTCATTTTTCTTTTTTGGCTTGGTTATAATAGCGGGGATGAGTGATTATCTACGTTACAAATCAAATAAAAGATGGTATTACAGACAAGGACTTGGATGCAGAAGGAAGATTATCATATTTTTTTGATGTAGATGAACCTTAGTAAATGTGCTAGATCATTGGTGGGATTGGGTTGTGCATTAATTATACTTGAAGTACCACCATGTCTACATGATTCTTGCATGGAAGTTACCGGAGTTTGAATTGCTTGCATGATACAAGAGGGATCTACCCTTCACACTATTCCTTTTCCATTAAGATCTTAATGGTGGTGTTGAGTTAGAGCACCCACTGTGCGTCTAGGGCAGGATCAGGTGTGGTGAAACATGCTTGAGATTGTGGCAACAAAGGTAGATAGAGAGAAGAAAGGTCTCTTAGTATAACGAGGAAAAGAGAGGGAATGGAAGAAGAAGCATGATATTGAGGGTGGTTTGTGGAGCTTACGAGTATGATGTCTCATGAGGATTAAAGATAATGTAGAAGATGTGGAGCTGAGCACAGGCTCTCCCCCACTTAGGAACGTGCAATAGAGAATCACCTAGGAGTTGCTGAGCGCGAATCTGATGAGGAATATGAAGACCAACAAGAACGTTATGATCCACTTGGTGACCTAGCCCTTGCCGGTTCGGAGTTAGTTTGAGTTATAATAGTAACTATTGAAAATTATGTGAGTGTAGGAATTAGTGGTTTAGGGAATACCATTTCCTTGAATACAGAAGTAAGAAGGCAACAAATTACATGTATGTATCACAGGTAACCAAAAATATTTTTGTTGGCGGAATCTTTTGTGTGAGTTCCATTTTTTTTTGTAGTTTTATAGGGTTGTGGGCCGCATACATTGGGCACACGTCGGGAAGTAGTACAACACTCTAGAATGTTCGGAGTTGAGTTTAGTACTACTATTGGGACGAAAAGGAAGTACTTCCATGTATAGTGCCTAGTACTGGAGGACTCACAAGGTGGTTTAGGAGGATCAAGAGGCTTGGGACAAGTGTAAGGTATTTCGAGTTGGGGAGGAATATCTGTGGTGATTCTAGTTTGGATCTAG